>VYXC01000308.1:284780-346912 GCA_013397175.1 Platysteira castanea
CAGTCGGCCGCGCGTAGGCCCGGCCGCGCCGGCGCCCTGCGGGGCGGCGGGAGGGCCGCGGCGGGAAGCGGCGCCCGGAGGGAACCGGGGGAAACAGGGGCGCGGGTGCCGAGCTGGGAAAGTTTCCGCGGGTTCGGGAAGCCACCACGGCCGAGTGGGGTGATGCGGAGGGGAAGGCGGTCCCGCAGTCCTGGGGCGGCGCCGGGACGGTGATCGCTCCCCCGGCCCGATCCGGTGGCCTCTCCCGAGGATCCGCTCCCCGTCCGGAATGCTCAGCTTCGTGCCCTGCGATGCGGTTTTTGTGCGGGTGTGACCCTCGCGGGGCTCCGGGTGACTCAGTGGTCCCCGGAGGTTCCGGTCCCCGCGTTGTCCTCTCGGAGGTGCAGGAGGTGTTTTCCATTGATGTTTATATAATCCGCTGCTTGCAGAGGTCGAGGGCGAGTGGGGAATAGCCGGGACGGAGCACCGCGGTGCCATCGCTCCATCCTGTTGGTTTCCCATTTGGCAGAGACAAAAACCCCGAGCACAAGCTCCGGCTGTTCTTTTTTTCATAGATTTGTATTATTTTAAAGTATACTTCAATTAACTAACACTTGTGGTAAAATCATATTTATCAACGTGCCTATTAATTGTCAGATTAATGTTGGAACAGTGGCACCTGCAGCCACATGAGTTAATTCATGAGCTCCAGAGGTACATACCGCTTTCTCAGTCAGGCAATCCAGATGTGAGCCTACTGCCTTATAAGAAGGTGTCTTGGGAAAAACCATTTTTCTCTGAATCCCAATGGATGCCAGTATTTCTATGACTGGGGTCTGGAATATTTCTTGTAGAGTTTCTTTGCGGAACACTTGTCTTATTCTTCTTTTGTAACTGCTGGGTGCTATTTGACTTCACATAATACGTATTTTAAGTCGCGCTTTCCTCGTTTGACCACTAATGAAAAGTCATCTTCCATATAGAGACTGTGCTGTTGGTCCTGATTCATATAACTTGCGAAATTAAAACAACAAAGCAAAAAAAATGAAACAGACGCACATCTTAAAAGCACCTACAGAAGCGTGGTAGGTTTTGAAAGAGGTCTTGATTTTCAAAATTGGAAGTCTTTCCTGAAGGGGGAAAACAGAAGAGAACAAACAGCTGCAATTTAGATGTCAACTAAGAGGATTAAGAAAAAGAGGGACAAATTGTTGGAGATAGAAAATAATCTCTTTTTAAAAGAGAAAGCTTGTGGAAGATGAAACTATAGTTCAAAGGGATTTCTTGTATTTACTGTGGAGGGAAACAAGCATGTTCTTGTGCTGGGAATTTCCACAACAGAGATGTCAAATTGTCAAAACTGGCGGAAAAGATTTAGAAGAAATTGCTGCAATTAACAGTAGAAAATGGCTAGAGCCAGATGATGTTCATGAGGACTTCCTGGTATCAACAGTAACGTGTTACCTGTTCCTTAAATCCTGGGTGGTGTGGAAGGGATAGGAGTGGGGAATGTAAAGTACTGATGGGAAGAGGGTCCAGAAGATCAACAGAGGCTGGCTGGTGATTCCAGCAAGTTGATTAAAATTTGAGTTAAGAAGGACAATATTGGGCATGTGAACCAATACCACCTAATGTGGAGAGTGGGCTGCTTTCACTGGCTGGTTTAATCAAATCCGAGTATTTTGGTGAGGTGGATTCTCAAGTAGGCTTTCAGTAAGGTATCAGTGCCTTGGATGAGGCTCTTACTGAGTGAGCATGGTGTGGCAGTGCAGCTGCCAAAATACAAGAGCACATTTCTCCTGTGGTTTAGTAACTGGTTAAAACAGAGGAATGGTTTTCTCAACAGAAGGAAACTGCTGCTGGAGTCTTGTAAGGACCTGTGCTGTTTAGCATAGTCATCCAGAGCTTGTAAACCCAATGCTGGTGAGTTGTACAAAGAAAAGTAGCATTTTTATGCTGATTTTATATAACTTTTGGAACATATCAAACTGATCTTCAGATCCAGCAATTTTTCCCATACTGGCACATATTTACCACATCAGATGATTTTTGTAGTCATTTTCTCTGTTAGATTTAGTGTCCTTAAATATAGTATTTTAAAACATACTGGTTTTTGGTTGTTTTTTGCAAGGCTGCCACAGCTGCTCAGTGGCAGTTTTCCAGTCAGGGTATATGTAATTAGGAAAGCTGTTGATGAGGCATTCTCTGTGAAGACCTATGACTTTGAGTTTGGCTTCCCTTGTGATCCAGAGCCATCCAAACCTGCCAGGTTTTGGAAGACATCTGGGAAGGTGCGGGGGGCCGTGTGAGTGGTTGAGGTGAATGGAGTGAGGGCTAGGAGCTGTTGGTCCCTGGTAGGCTCGTAATATGTCTGAATTCTCAAAAACATATGATTGTGTTACTGCCTTTCAAGGTCCTGTGTTTCATGATTTTCCCCAGTCAAAACTCAAACCATCATTTGAAAGGTATGGAGTGCTCTGCCAGCAGACCTTCGTGTGCCCCATGGCTCTTCAGGCTTGGTTGCTATTGGGACGGAAGTCTGAGGGGATCCAGTGTCGGGGTCCCAACAGTGAGGAATTTGTCTCCTTGAATCTGAACTGTAGGGTGTTTGTCAGGTCTTGATGCTCGCAGTCTGCCTCTGCATTTTAGAAGGGCGAGTTTGGTGCTCTGTCTTCCTGGTGAAGTCTGTGCGGGTGACCCTTGTATAGCAGGATCTGGACTGCTTTAGTTCAAGTCTTCATGTAGTCAGTCCTTCATTAAAGGCAGTAACAGCTTTAGTTGACAGCAGTAAAATCTGTCTGTGATACTTCTCGCAAGCTCATAGAAAATTTAAAATGGAAATTTCAAGATGCTGTTTAGGCTTGTTTGATAAGACACTTGAAGGAAATGAATGTTAATTTGAACGCCATCTGTTAACTGCACATCACAAATGATGGACCATTTTGTTGATGAAGACATTTGTCCTTCCCATTCTTGTTCTGTCTTTATTACAGAATTACCAAATCACCTAGGTTGGAAAAAACCTTTGAGATCATCAAGTCCAGCCTATGACCTAACACCACCTTGTCAACTAATGCCATGGCACTAAGTGCCACGTCCAGTCTTTTCTTAAACACCTCCAGGGACGGTGGCTCCGCCACCTCCTTGGGCAGCCCATTCCAATGCCCAGTCACCTGTTCTGTGAAGAACTTCTTCCTAATGTCCAACCCGATTAGCTGAGGAGGCAGAACAAGGCCAGTGTGCCAGGGGTGAGTATCATGTCCCAGGTGAGGATGGTCTCAGGTGTGTGCAGACTAGCCAGAAAATCTACGGGTCCAGTATCAGTAGGGATTGACTCAGCAAAGTCTGTGGAAGGCCAGTGTTGAGTGCTCTGCCAGTGACATTTGGGACTGATGCTGGAATCTGAGCTGTCTAAATAAAACTTAATTCTAGATGAACTTGGAGATGACAACCATACCTCTGTTTGTGTATAGTTCATCATCATCGTCTTGATCAGATGAGCAAAGCAGGCGTACAGAGACTTAGGGCAGCTTGTGCAGTGGGATATCTGTATGGATATGCACGCAAGCTGCCAGGGGCCAGCTCATCCTAATAACTCCATTTGTATTTTAGCCATGCTTGGGAAGTGCTAGTTTTCATCTAATTGCCTGCTTATATGCATTCAAACAATGGCTGCTGTGTGCTCAAGGACCTTCCCTGTCCAGTATTACTTGGATTAGGGTGTTAGCCTTGTAAGTGGCTGGTGCTGCTGCAGGGTCTTCTATTTCCGTTAGGGAAATGGAATGTTCCAGTCATATCCACGGTATATGAGTAGTAAGTTTGTCCTCTATAGGTACCTACTTTCCTTCCAGTACGTGAAAGGAACCTACAAGAAAAATGGATATTTTTAGAAGCACAAGTAGTGATAGGACAAAAGGGAATGGATTTAAACTGGAAGAGAGTAGCTTTAGATTAGATATTACGAAAAAATTCTTTACTGTGAAGCTGGTGAGGCACTGAAACAAGTTGTCCAGAGAAGCTGTGGCTGCCCCATCCCTGGAAGTGTTCAAGGCCAGGTTGGACAGAGCTTGGAGAAATGTGGTTTAGTGGAAGGTGTCCCTGCCGATGGCAGGGCATAGAACTTTGATGGTCTTTAAGGTCCCTTCCAACCCAAACCAGTCTGTGTTACTGTGATTGCATAAAATCTGTGGTTGCATGCATATTCAGGGGCCCTGAGCAACCTGGTCTAGTGGTGGCATCACTGCCCATGGTGGTGGGGTTTGAAGCTGGATGGTCTTTAAGGTCCCTTCTGACACAACCCTTTCGAGGATGGTGATTCTATGATGATTCAGAATTAGGCAGAAAGCTGTTTATATGTGCCAATGAGATTGCTAAAATACTCATCAGTACAATCTTGAGTGCCTTCTTTCTTCATAGAAGCATGGTACCCAGAATACATCAAAACTGGACCGCAGACTTAAAAGTAAGAAAAAATACTGATATCTACAAGTTCCTCTTTCTGCAGGCTGAGTTGCCAGATACTGTGCAGGAAGGAATGTGTTCTCCTTCCAGACTAAGGAGCTTTGATGAATACAGCTACTCTGTGGCAATTACTATGGTTTCATGGCCACTATAAGGAGGATCTGCGAGGAAATGGGCAGAGTCTTACAGCTCTTCCACTTGAGAAATGTTTCCAGAGCATAGTTTGGTCCCTTGGTTTTGGAGCGAATGCACGTTGGCTCCATTGTGTCAAAACTGATCTTTAATCAAAAAATGCAGCAAGATGTAAAAGGATGAAAAGTCTTCTTGGGACTAACTTTTTTTTTCAGTGCTCCTGAAGCTATTAAACTGTGATTTCCTATAGATTTGTTTCAGAGTTGACATTCACTCATGGCTGGAGCCCTTCCTCTGGCTGGGGCATTTTTTCTGTGTCTCCAGTCAGGATTGCCTGGCCACTGGTAAGTGTCAGTTTGTGCTTTGGTTTTTTTTTCCAGTGGGACATGTGGAGGACATCCCAGCTCATACTGACAGGACTGATGTGATCTTTTTCTGGTCCTTCGTGCGGTTTCCAGTAGGTTCAATGCACCCCAGTCCAAAGCTGATGTGTGTTGTTGTGCTGTGTGCACTCAACCATTGTCTGCAGTTTTGTGATGTGGCACCTCTAAGTGCCTCAGATCTGTTGCTTTATTTGAATTACATTACGTTAGTGCAGAGGATGAGAGGACTGACGGGTGGAAGTACTCGTACCTAACTGATTTTTTGTGAGTCTGTCACCTTACCTTCCCAAAGAGCTTTCCCGATGAAAATCTAGTACAAGCTTAGAAGAAGAAAACTTATTGCTGGATGCATTTTTTCACATGACTAGGATGGATCCCAAATGCCTCCATTACCAGCAGGAGTTAGTGGGAATGTTATGACTCGGTTATGTGCATGGTGGGGGCTCCCTTCTCTGAAGCAGAATGAATGAAAATGGTGGCAAATCCAGTGACTCAGAGCAGGATTCAGCACTTGAGACACAATATTCGAAGCTGAGTATCTGAGGTTCATTTACATTTCCTCTTGTGCTTGAGGTAGGTACAAGGCCTCCACGAGGAGGTAAATATTTGCATGTTTAGCAGTTAAGGCAGAGAGGAGGGCGTGCCGCACTCCCTGGCTTTTTCACAAAATCAGATGAATTCTAAACGTGCCATGTTGAAACAGAGATCAGAGTACATACACTAAGATAATTTTGCCTCTCGGAGGAAAAGCATTACCCTAATTCTGCGTTTTGTGGAAGCTGGCAGCTGTCCAGCTCCATGGTGGAATAGAGGAATGTGTTACTCGGGAAGGCTTACGGGCTGCACATAGAGCTTGGGTCCCTCAGCCCTTGCTGGGTGTTGGGTGGAGGCTACTGGGTGCTGCTGTGGAAAACTGCCCTCCCTACTTGAGACTGTACTGCAGAGGAAAGGTTGAGTCATTTGACCATGCTATGAAAAGCCCAGAGCATACAGGTCTGCTGTAATGAGTGGGGGTATCCCAGTTTCATCAAATGATGCTGTCTTGAAGGGGAAATGCTTTCTGCTGGGGGCTGTTTTCTCTCTAAAACTGTCCTGTATCAGTTTGGGAGCTGCCTTGCACAAAAAGCTGTGAGCTTGCACCTTAAATGTATGGATGCAGAGGGCTATCAAATGTTAATACCACCGGGTATTAGGACGTTCATGTAATTTATAATCTTGCTTCTAATATTCCTCTTTATATAAGCGTACTCTTGGCATAGACCTTATCGCCCTTCCCTTTCACATACTTCCTTGTTTAAACTTTGCTGCGATGAGTGCTGTGGCAATGATGGCACCAGAAATGCCCTCTAATGATTCTGCTCTTTCTTGGTGTGGTCATTTCAGATGACAAGAAGGACTCATGTGGCCTTTGCAACTAATTTGTACTTTTTTGTTCCCTTCAAGAGAACCGTTCTCTTCCCTGCTTCAATGCTTGATGTCTCTGAGGAGAGACCCTGTAGGATAGTGGCATTTATCTGGAGCTGGTGGCAGGGCAGGTGGTGCTGTCTGTCTTCTTCTCCAAACCCACCTCTTCACGTTCCCTGTTTTAGGGGAATCAGATTTTCACTGGGACTGTACAGTCAAGCACCTGTATTTCGGATATTCCTGGAAAGAACTTTCTTTGTGCAGATAGAGAGACTGAAATTCTTCCATACATGTTTATATTGAGTTTTCACTAAGCCACACCAACCTTAGGTGTCCATGCCAGCAGAGAACTTGCTTAAAATCCCTGAAGTGTAATTTTGCTGCTACTCTGCAATTGCAGGAGGTTTTTTTTTCTCTGTGAATGAAGCCAAGAATGAAATAAAGATGAGCCTTTATTAGAAGTCATGATTTCAACAGCAGATTTCATCTCCATGATTTTTGTCTAGATATGACTCTTCAGTTCTTGGCTGGCTTTAATGAAATCCTAGTCAGTTGTAGTAAATGGCCAGGTTTTATCTCAGAAGATACAATACCCTTAATTTTTTTAAGGAAGTTTCATTTTGCTTTGATAAAACAGATACACTTTGAAACTAAACTGTCTTTTTGGAAACTTCCTAAAGTAAACAAGTGGTGCTCATATACCTTGCTATGCACTGTACTCCTTTATTATTGAAGCATCTGCTCCAAGTTATTTTTCAGCTGCAAAACTTAAAAAAAAAAAATCTTAAAATGTGACAAGGATTGTACATTCAAACTGACAGGTGAAAAAATTACTCTAGTTTTCATTGTTCCTCTGTTTTAAGACTTTTAAAGCCATTCTTCTGGTTCTTGTTTTTAATTCAAAATGCTTCCTTTTAAGAAATATCTTGTTGCATTCATGGGCTGTTAGTTAAACTGCTTCTTGTTTCCTGAGCGGGAACAATTTTCTTCTTCAAAGCAACCATATTCTTGAGAGTATTAGATTGGAAATCAGAAAAATAGGAGCTCTTTGTGTTTGCAAGTAAATTCCTTATATAGTTCTGCTCAACAGAAGGCAAGGGGAAAAATGTAATAGGAAGATTGCAGACTTGGATTGATCTGTTACATCGTCACAAAAATCAGAATTCTTAGCAATTTGTCATCTTAGCTGTTAATTGATGTTTGAATTTGTGTTAAATTGATCTCTTTTTGGGCCCTCTGCGGGTCATGGTGGGAATGGGATCTTCTCTCAGGTGCTGTTTCAGCAGCAGTTGGATACAATGGCTTCCAATCTGATCAGCTTTAAAAGTAGGAGCTAGTACTTTAGGTGGAGAGGGTAGTATCTTAGGAAGAGTGTTTGTCAAGGAGACAGTAAAGGCACTAATGGTGATGAGGGCGTTGTAAAACCTGTGTAAAGCTGTCTCCAGTTGTTTAAGGTGCAGATGCAAGTAGTTACACACAGCCATCTTCTGTCATTAGTTCAGGTGCAGCTTTCAATACGAAACACAATCACAGCAATCTTTTGTTCAGGCTTATATCGCTGTGCTTATGCAACCTGTTACGGTAATGGTTTTATGTTGAAATGTGATTCTGTTTGCAAAGCGCACCCAGGTCTTTAGTTGTAACTGTGGGCTTTCTCTGACAGGAAGCTTTTAAAGTGTTTTCTCAGGGCTACGTTTAAAAAAGCTTGCTTAAAGCTACTTTTCAATATGTATGATTCTCAAGCCTGTAATTTTTTATGAATTGGTGGTTGCTCTCAGTTGAATGCAACTTCTTCAAATTGAAAATCGCTAGTGTGTTTACTATCCATTCTGTATCGCTCTTCACTTGCTGAATAGTGTAGTTTGTATAGCTTGATCCATTGTAAATTATTTTCCTGAGACACAGTTAAAAAGTGAAATCATTTATGCTCTGAATTGCCATGTCTCTTCAGTTACTTGTTAAAAAAAAAAAAAAGGTAAAGCTTGAATTGTAGCTCCATCAGATCATGGCACACTTCAATAGTGGTTCTTGCTGTGTTCTGCTTCAGTGCTGTTTCATTATTGAAATGGTAATAAATACAATCAGCCTGGCGGCTGGTTGACTGATGAATATGGAATCAGAAGTATTCTGGATTTTGGAGTCTGGAAATGCATTTTCCATCAGCATGGTAATGAAGTATTCTTTCAAAAAGGTGGTAGAGGTAATTAACAAGGTTAATGTGATCGTGTGAATTGTCTGTTAGTATTTCTCTTCTTACATCCACTGCATTTGGAGCTAGTGAAGATGAAATCCAGACTGGTTTGCCCTGATGTGAGAGCCTCACAAAATCTCACTACAACCACAGTTTTAGTTGCACAAAACTGTGTTGGTTTGGTAAGGCTGGGACTATTCAGAACTGCCCCTGGCACTGGTGGGAGAAGCTGGAACCATCACTATGTCTCTGCTGTGGCGCAGGTGTCTGAGTATTAGGGGGTACTTTGAGGATGACTGTTCACCTTAGGTCAATGAGACAGATGTAGAGGAGATGTGAAGAAAGATATCATCAGCCTGGAAAAACTCCTGTGCGGTGAGACAGAGGTGGAATTACAACGCAAAAGAAGTAAGTGGTGAGTATGCAGAAACAGCACAAAAGACCAGTTTTAGGAGCTTGTTGCTCTGCTCTCACAGCACAAATACCAGGCTATAACCCACAGCAGGCAATTCCTGATAGCAGGAAATGTCTTAAGGCATGTGACGTGCAGAGGCCATCCCTGGAGTTGGGTTCAGCAAGGTTTAGTTGTTACTTGAACTCTGCTTGTAGCACTTAAAATTCTAGTGCCTTGTACTTGCTGATTAATAACTGTGTAGGAAGGCACAGATGTTCAGGGCTTTTCCAGTTTGGTCCGAGTATACTTTCGTACTAGAGACATGGAAGTGCTTCCCTCTTGTGCTGGATGTTATTTACAGCTTTATCTTTTTGTCAGTTGAGTAGGAGCTGCCCTGGGAGGGAAGTTCAAGGGTATTTGCAGCTCGAGACCCATACCTACACGTGAGCTTACAGGTGATGTTATTCCTGCACTCCTGTTGGCACTATCGAGGAGCCCTGGAGCACAAGACAAGTTGTCACCATGCTCTCAGCACCTTTTGTGAGGTATTTACTATGGTAGAAAGATTAACATGAAATACTCAAATGAACTAGGCCACTGTCATGGGTTAACCCCAGCTTGAAGTTTTAGTTTGAGAAGTCCAGCAGTCTATCCCAAGGTTACTGCTGCTCTGTATTTTGCTGCTGCTGATAAGCACGGGGGCCACCCCTCCTCCTCCTGTTTTTCAGGTTTCTTTGGAGAGAAATGGAGCTAAGGAAGTGATGCTGTTCCTAAATGCTGCGGTCACTTCCTCCAGAACTTATTAGAGCCAATCAATCGATTAATATGAATATTGACAGCTTTATGGAACCACTCAAAAATAGTTAATGCCCTGTGAATGCCACTTTTGAAAAGACAAAAAGGCGGGAATAGCTCTTGCTCTTCCGGCCTTGGCAGAGGTAACAGCAGGGCCTGCTCAGCCCGGTGGGACTGGGCCGGCCCCAGCGGGGCCCAGCTGGGCCCTGCCAGCGGGAACCTGCGGGGAAGGCCAGGCCACAACTCTGGAGGCCTGGCAAGATTTTCGGCCGCTCCTGCTCCCTTGATTGAGGCTGGGATCGTTTCAGAGACTCTAGCCAGCTGCTGCCACCGGCACGAGAAAGATTAACCTCTTCACTGCTGTAAGCTTTTTCCTCAGAGAAATGAAACCTGCAACGACCGATCCTTTCCCAGGAAAGACCAAGACACATAAATAGACATTATGACTAGTGACACCTAAGTCACTGATGAAGAAAGGCTAAGGCATAGAGGGAAGAGATGGAGGAGATGCTTAGAAGCTGAAATTCTTTTGTAAGCTATGGTGAATGGACTCAGATACTAGAGTTTCCCTTGTAATTTCATAATAAGCTTGGGGAGGAAAAGGAGCTTTCAGCTGTTTGTGCTACAGTGAATAAATGAGGTAAACCCGAAAGACGTCTGTTCCAAGCAAGAGGGCTACAATGGATAGATGAGGTGCAGAAGGGGACCTCATTTCTTAGAAATGAAGATGATTTTGAATTTTTTCTCTCTCTTCTTCTTTCCTGGACGGCTTCACACTGAGGTGAACGAGGCCCAGCGAGGAGGGCCCACCTCGTCCCCCTGCTCCAAGGGAAGAAATTGCCTACGGAAGGACTTTAGATTTTGTTTTCCCAGGTTTTCCTCTCTGTAGCGAGGGGGAAGTTTGTCCCAGGGATGGATGAAGAAAACTCCTGTGTTTTTTCTGGAATTGCTCGTCCTTAAACTTGTACCCCAGTGGCTGGGCGTGAACCCTCGAGACCAGTTATGGGAAAGCTGTCATCGAGGGAAAGGGACTCACACCTGCCAACAGTAACCCACCCCAGGTAGCCGTTGGTTCCATGAGAAGATTGTCCTCATGGTAAAGTGCCATAGCAACAAAAGAGACTCCTCTCCTTACATGAATTGATGAAAGGTTGTTTTAGAGCAGTCAACTGACTGAAATGAGTCTCAGTTTGTGTCTTTATGTTGGATAAATTGGGGGAGGTGCTGAAAGGAGAAAGAGAGTGGGTTTTTTTTTTTGCTTTAATTCCTTCTTATTTCTTTTTACCTTAAGTTTTAGTAATAAACTTCATTGCATTCATTAAAGTATAGTGCCTGCTTTGTATTCCTCCCTAATTCTTATCTCACAGAAGGGACAAATGCTAACCAACCCACTACAGCCACTCAGCCACCCAAACGAAGTGACAGTGAAGTGTTTCCAGTGTGGTACCTTATGGCTGAGCAGACATCTGTAACTTTTCTCTTAAGTTCCTCAATTCCATATCAACGAAGTGACCGGAGATTTAGAGATTTTTGCTATAAACTCAGATGTCATTTTCAATCTGGACACTTGAAAGGGGTTAAAAGGCATCCTTGGCTGTGGAACAGCCACATATTCTGAAACATTTTGCAGAACAGAAGAATATACCACACAGTACAGCGTAAATAACATTCACTCCACTGCATTTATTTGCTATTCTGATGACCATTACAAGTCCTGCCCTAATGAATTCCTTTAAGTACTAGCAGCTTCTCCTAATGAGCATTAATTAAACTTTTCCAGCATCTCTGCCTTCACCAGAGAAAAGTAATTACTCACTGCTGCCCTACAGAGAGGAAAATAAAATCCACAGGATTAGGTTTTTTTAGACTGAGTAAGTAGGGCAGAGAGGAAAGCCTGCAATTTAGACGCAAGTTGTGTAGTCGATAATTCCACAACATGAGCAATACTTCAGGCCTTGGATTGAGTAAAACTGTTTTCCTGCTGCCTGTAAATAAACCACTAAATAGGGTTTAATAATAGTAACCAGGTCTGTCAAGGACATAACTATTTGCATTTTTCAAAGTGTGTAAGAGGACACAGCACAAGCTATTAACCTCAGCTGTTCTGTATGGTTTAAGCCCCAGCTGCACACACCCATCCACAGTTCATACCTTATCTAGCAGAGAATACATTTAAAAAATATTTTAGTTGTATTATGGCATATTATTGCCACGTAAAACAAAAAGTACATGCGTAAGTGGCATCTGAATATGTCAGATCTTAAGTCACATGACCATAGAATCATCACAGAATAGTCTGGGTTAGAACAATTTTTATTAAAAATCTGTTTGTTTTTTTTTAGCAGGGACCAACTGTCACTATGAAAGAAAACCACAGCAATTTCGTTGTCGAACTTACAAGTATTTTTTCTGTATGCCAAACACAATTCATTGAAGCTCGCATTCCAAACATCATCTTCCAAGGAAGCTGATGTCAACTAGAAGGAAAGCCAAGGCAATACATCTTCTCAGTACATTCCTTAGCACTGGAGCACCACATTTGATTACTTACTGGTACTTCCCCTCAATGTACCCACAGTACCAAGCAGTTTTCACAAACAAGTCCTCCCTGCACCAAAGCATTTCCAATCTAATCTCACTGCAAAGAAGATTAGTGAAATTACTGAGAGATAATAGTTGCAGCAACAGAGGTAAAAATACTTCCCTGGCACTTCTGGTCAGCTGATTTTTGAGGAATTCTTTAGACCAGTAAAGGATGAAACAAGCCATTAAACATAATTCCCTGGGATTAATACGGGGCTCTGCCTCTCTTTTACGTAACAGGATTCTGAAATTCTGCCACCGCCCCCCCAAGTACATGCATTAGGAGGAAATAATTTCTACAAACCTAAAACTTTAGGGCTCAGTTATTTCCTGATAGTTCTGTGGTTTTAGAGAAAATAAACTGGATGTTAATCCGCTTGCATTTAATGAGTAGTACCAGCACACTCTGCTGCTCTTTGCTGCAACAAGCATGGCAAACCTGGTATATAACCAAAGCAAAGTTGCATCTCCTGGCAATGAAACCTCAAAGAGGGGGATGACTTAATTGTTTTGGGTGTTATTGTTGCCTATTTGTGAAAAAATTGTGTCAAAATAATTTTTAAATCCACAGAATTAAAATCGTAGAAAAATTTCATAGATTTTTCATAGAAATCGCTTAGTACACGAGCGAAGTATTCAGCTACTGAGTGTTGTGAATCTGCAAGAATCCAGTATGGAGTAAACATTACCCTGATTCACAGGACAAGCCTGTCCTCACACCCTGTCTCTGACTTCCACACTCTTCTCAAACAGAAATAAAAGTCTATATATATAGTCCAACAAAGGATGGGAGGACTGAAAGTGTCCCAGGCCATGTTGGATGGGGCTGGAAGCAATTTCATCTAGTGGAAGGTGTCCCTGGTCCCTTCCAACCCAAACCGTTCTTTGATTTTATGATTGCCATGTTCCGACTTCGCCCAAAAAGCCCAGGACATGCTCCTACCTCAGCTGGGCACACCTGGAGAGGCAGAGGTGTCTGTAGGTGCAGGGCCTCCACCTGTCTGACGCTGGAGCTGGCAGTTGCCTCCTAAAGAAGCATCGGAAGCATTTGTGTTACTCCAGCAATTCCTTATCGGAAATACTGAAAATTGGAACTCTCTGGATACTGAAGAACTCTGTTTATTACCGTGCTGTGATTTGCATAGCTTTAATAGATTTTGCGTGTGCAACAGCCAGATTTTAGCACAAATTCTGTAACAAAATACAGGCGAGAGAGATGTGTCTGGTAGGAAGCAGGAGGTTGTTGACTTCCTCTGGCCTTTGCAGAGGGAGGGAACCTGGAATAAGCATGAAAACTGTTGTGTGGATGAGCCACTATTTAAACTGTGTTGTTGGACACTGCTTAAAATGGAGTTATTTTTATCAGGCATTGGCAGCCATTTGCGGGGCAGTGCAGGATGGGATCTTAGGGGTATTCATTAACCTTTTCATCGGTCTGTATTTATACACAAGTGCGGATAGTGTGTCCACAGGGAAGTTCCAAAGTATTCAGAACTACCAATTGTTCTCTCAGTGAAAAGTCTACTAAAAATAGGGTATTCTTCCATTCAGACATCAAAACCTGATCTGTAATGTGAAGTGTCATGCTGTAGGAATAGTAAAAGAGCTTTTACTTGGGGAAGTTCTTTCTGTGAGCTGTTTCTTACAGTGGGTGAAATGCAGCAAAAAGAAAAAGGACTTGAATCACTTTCTGCTTTATTGAATTACCTTCGGGTGGCATAAAATTTGTTCTGAAATCCTTATCCGTTGCCTTTTGGCAAATACATATGATGTTTTTCTATTTGAACTATGTTCTTAAGAGGTCTACTTCTCTTCCTGGTGTGCGGGCTGCAGAGATGTTGGATATTAAGGAAATGGCAAAGAGAAAAACAATGTTTTCAGAAAAACACCCAGCTCTTTGACAGAACTTTCTGTGTTATGTAAAGAATTTGATATTGGGGCACAAGAACTGGATGCTCACTTCAGACTGCAGTGATCTGGAAAGATTCAGCATTTGTTGTTACCTGGCAGTCTTAAGTTTTAAATGCAAAATGCAAGACTTTTCTCGAATTCTAAATGCAAAGTGCGAGGCTTTCCTTGTTTAATGAATAAGCGGAGATAAAAGTAAAATCTGCTTTTTGAAGTAACAATGTGCATCTGGTTCAAACGCAGGAAATTTGAGCGATGCCTGCAAATGTAGCTGGACCTCGGCGCTGCAGTAAATTACGTTGAGAAGCGGAGGATACTTGGAATTTTGCTGTGCAAACACTATTCTTAACCTGCATGCTGGACTTGCACTGGTATTTTTTAGAGTAACAAACGATGCAGTTGGCTCTCTCCGGTCAGACCCTCCTGACACCGTAAACCTTCTGGGTGCCCACCATGCTGGGCAGGTGAGGACGTGCTGCACCCACAGCACAGCCTTGGCTTCACCTGATTGCTCTGATAGTGCCTCTGGGAAAGCCCCATTAGTCTCTTATTAAGAATTTAAACTAGCAGGTAAAGACAAGCTAATCTCTGTTTCATCCCATGATTTATTTGAACAGCAAGATGTCTGGTTCCTTTTCTTTGCTGTAGCTGTAGAGCTGCCAGTGGGAACTGAACAATGAATTTGGGAATTTAAATGGATTTATTCAGTAACAATCAAGTGCTTGCTATGTTTTTGCTGCCTGATTCTGACTCGATATGAAGAATAAAATTGGGAAGGATCTTGGCTACATTGCAATCACAGTTTTGTGAGATGATGAACGTGGTTAGGACAGGTGCCTGCTGTCAGATTTGCCCGATATAATTCTTACGTTCGTAGGTGCAGGTGGGTTTTTATCACCCAACTGAATGTTTTATTTTATTGGTCAATTGATATGTATCATATACTGGTATTCAGACAAAAATGTAACCTTTTAAAACTCTTACCTTCAGGTTCATAGGTGTCCTGGAGGTGAGGAGAAAAGGGAGTGTTTTAATAAGAACCATCTACCATGGATAACAAGCTCTGTGCTCTTGTGATAGTGGAGCATTTCAGAGAGATTACTGCAGAACCTATACGGTCAGACAGGGATGACAGAAAAAGAATGATGCAATAAATACAGGAACAAACTCTGTCAGTTTGGGTGTTCCTTTTGGGGTGCACAGCCACAGCTGCCTTCTGGTTGATTGCGAATTGTGAACACAAATTGGATTTGGCTTTGCCTTCAAAGCTGTCTCCTCATTTGAAGTGCTTTCTTACAAGGATTCCATTTCTGTGTCAGTCTTGAATTTAGTGATCTCTTTAAGCAAATATAAATGACTCCAGCCTTAAGAGACAGCTCCATACAGATGCTGGCTGGCCAGTTTCCTGAGTGGAATGCACTGCCGTCTGAGAGCTCTGAATGCGTCAAAACTTCTGTTACTGTAACTGAGGACTCTTTCTGTTTCATGACCTAGACAACATTGTTATTTTGCTTACTACATTCACCTTGTGCCAAACTTCGTTGAGCAAACATTAAATTATAGAATCATGGAATTGTTAAGGTTGGAAAAGACCTCTAATGTCACCAAGTCCAGCCGTCAACCAGCACCACTAAACCATGTCCTAAAGTGCTAAATCAACATGTTTTTTAAACACCTCTAGGGATAATGACTCCAGTAGTTTCCTGGGCAGTCTTAATTGAAACTGGAAGCAACTGGGTGCAAGTTAATCACTGAATTCAATGGCTTATCAGCCAGACAGTTGTCACAGACATCTGCTGGTGAGCAGTTGTTTGCTGCCCTGTTCTCTAGACTTTGGTTCTTGTTCACTGCTGAAATGTTTATTTTTTCATTTATTGTACTTGGAGAAGGGCTAGTAGGTATCTTTGAAGCTGGTCACGAGTGACTGTGCCATTTGTACCCTGACTACAGCCACAGCCCTGCAGGACTTTCTAAAATCAGATGGTTTAGGTTTTTGAAGTGTGTCTGTACATGGCTTATGCTGGAAATCAGAGTGAAAATGAAGTTCCTGTGGAGTTTTCGCCCGTACTCTTTCTCTCTGCTTCGACTAGTTCTAGTTTATCATATAGAGTAGTGGAAGAAGTTTGCTCTGAAGTTAAAAATAATTGGAAATACAGCTGTGGTGTTCCCCATGCAGAACGACCTCTCCATAGGTGAGTAAATAGTAATACGTGCCAGCTAGAAATGAATCCACTATACAAGTGGCCACTGAAAGGGCAAGTTTTCTTTTAATGTTCAGTAAATTCTGATTATGAAAATCAAATTTATCCTTTTAATGAACAGATTATTTGCCCTTTTTTAATCTGCCAGTCTCTTGAATGCAGATGTTCTGAACACTTCATTGCAGAAATATTTCTTGAAAGAAGATCATTGTATTGCTGTGTTATTGGGGTAGTTGTATGCATGGCCAGGAGTTGGACTTCATGATCCTTGTTGGTCCCTTCCAGCTCAGGATATTCTATGATTCTGTGAGTTGGTTATTAATCTGAAGGTTTATGTTTTAATTGCTGTTGGTTACCAGCTACTTTATCCACATACTGACGTCCTCTGTTGAGACACTTCTGTTACTAACTACAGCTAGATAAGGAAAAGAAGAAATGCTGAGAAACAGATGTTGCAAGACCAAGTACCCAGCTGTGTGCTAACAAAATGAATCTCATAGTGATTAGTTAACAATTCCTTGGCAGGCAGAGGCATATGTAAAACAGTAAACACAGCATGGGGAAATAATAATATTAATTTAGAAAAAAAAAAAGACTGTTCTGAACTTAAAACATTGGCAGCATAGTTCAACCAGCTGTGTTGCCGAAGAGCTGACTATATTGTGGTAAGTCACGCCAAGGTCAGTCGAGCTGATTTTAGAACTGGTTTTAGACATGTTTTCTTGCAGACTGGTGATGGGGAGGTGCACGGATTTTCAACTTAAATGCTGCGTCAGTAGTGAGGAGGAGTCTGTCAGCCTCAGTTGGCTGGGTTTGTTAGAAATTCCAATCCCTGTGCCAAATAGTAAGGTGAGCACCTCTGACAGCTCTTTGAATGAGCCGTGGCTGTCAGTGGGATCCTGCACTGCTCCCAGACATGCTTTGGAGCTCGTCAGTCAGCGCATCTGGTGCATTTGTGCCAGGTTGGCTGCTGTGCCCTGGGTTCCTGCAGGGAGGGGCTGTGATGGGATGTGCTAGCACTGCCTGGGCAAGTCCAGCACACTTGTACTTCACTGGAAAGCAGCTGGATCTCAGAGGCTGAGCAATTCCTCTCTGCTGGCATCCAGCTCCTCACATGTGCACTCCTTGGAGAAAGCACTCATTCGTAGTTAATTGAAAATCCTGAGTTCCATAAATAAAAATAAATCTTATTAAATGAATAGTGATGAAATAATAGGATATCCTGTGCAAGCAGAAAGAGAAATTCCTTTCATTTTTAATACTTTGTGATGATTAACTGAACATGTAGGGAAATGGTCTTTTCTTACTTGATTACTTCAACAGCAGCCTGTGATAAAGATTATAAACAGAAGCTTCTCTGCAAAATTGGGTTATAATAGGATTGGAGTTCATGCAGTGACACCAGAGAGTTTCATGGGTGTGACAGATCAACGTGGATCAACGTCTCCACTCTTTCTGGTATGTTGTGCTGCACACTGGTATGGCCCTAGTCCTTGGGTGTTGCAGCCGACTGAGTAAAGCATCCCTTGGTGTAGAATTGCCGTGTGAACTGTGTGAGTCAGGCACTGACATTAGTAATGGCTGGTGCACATCTGGAGTTCCAGTGATTTCACTGACTGCCCATGTTGTGCAGTGAGCACTGCGGGGTGGGGGGAGGGTGGGGGGTGTTTTCGAATTAAACTGCAAGATGTCTCTAATTAATACCGCTGTGACACAGCACTTCTATGGGTTTCTTCAGAGGAGTGCTGACCTGGCATGTAGATCTCGGTGATTCCAGGTTCCTGGGAGTCCTTGGGAGTGTGGTGAGTAATAGCAGTGCAATCTGCAGCCTGAAGCATCAGCTCTCCCTTGGGAATGCTGCAGCCCACCCTCCAGCAGTGCTGGGATTTCCCAGGCTCCTTGAAAAGCTGATTTCAGGAACCTCTAATTCCTTCATAAAAGTTGCATAATGACTCGTGTTTGTTGAAGCAGGAATTGCTCCTTGATCCTTGTGCTCTGGGGGTCTCTGTGCTAGTGAGACCTTTGGGGGTCTCATGGGAAAGTGGAGTTGGGGAGCCACTAAAAAGCCCTTGGGTGACATTTCTGTGTGGGAATGATCTGTTACAAGAGATGTTATAGTTGCAGGCAGTGCAAAGCAGGGATGTTCAGGATGGGGCTGGTATTTAAAGGCCC
Organism: Platysteira castanea; assembly: GCA_013397175.1. Lineage (NCBI taxonomy): Eukaryota > Metazoa > Chordata > Aves > Passeriformes > Platysteira > Platysteira castanea. The sequence goes on from VYXC01000308.1 coordinate 303,384, forward strand.
AATTTGTTGTTGTGTAAATTAGTTTATGAGTCCAGCTACAGCTGCTGCTCACTGACACAGCTAGAGGACACGTCTCCTGGGAACATTTTCTGTTTTCCATGATGGATGGTCACCCCAGAGGTTTGTCTGCTCCAGGAGAACAGGCACGCAGCATCTTTGTCGATAGAGTATCTTTGTATCAGACTCATACTCTGTGAAACTCGAGACAGAAATAGGTTAGTGGGCCTAGAAATTATGCAGAGTCTAATTGCCTATCTTGCTATGGAAAGCAGCCTAAATATAAACCTGTCTGTGATTTGCATAAATTCTATTCTGATCTGAACACTCGGAAAAAAAAAAGGTCTTGGCATGTGAACACGTACCCTTCTGCTGGGAAAGCAGTGCCAAGTCCCAAGTAGATTAAATGGCTTGTGTAACAGAGAGCAGCTGCAAGGACATTTTTCTTTGGGGATGTGACTGAAATGTGTCATTCTGTAGAGCTGCATGCTGCTTAAGCAATGAGATACGGTATGTTAGGCATATATCACGGCTGAAACATAGTGCTCTCTCTGGACAAACAGAAGGATTGAAAGCTTCTGCCAAACACTACGACAGCTTAGCCTGCACAGGTACCCTGTGTGCGGCCCCTTGTTGCAGTGTGACATGGAATAATATTAAATATCAGTAAGCTGGAATTTGCATATAAGCTGGAGATTTCCAAAAGGAAGCATTAATATTAGAACAGTTTGGGGACTCAAATAACATTTTGTTCAGTTGGATATGTTAATTGTGGTTTCCAGACCAAGTGGGTTTGTTTGCTGTCTCAGTATATAATTTTCTCTAGTGTGAATAAATTAAAACCTCAGATTGTAAATTTAAGGGAATGAATGGAAGATTGTTTATAAATTGGGAAAAAGAAGCCATAGTTAGCCCTAGGAAAATAATCTCCATTGTTCAGGTTACTTGTCTTTGTTTTGCTGCTCCACTTTTCAATTAAGAGCAGACTAAATGATTTATGTATTATTGTAACCTGTGACAGCTACAGAGAACTCTTATTTCATGGCCGTGAGCATCTGTATTTGACTTCACAGTACAAGTGTTGTGGTAACAGATACTACTTACTCAGAATAGCCTCTGTAGTGTATTGAGCTGCACAGTGATTCAAACTCAGCAAGGGCATAATTAAGAAGTTTTAATAAAGCGCTATTAAAACAACTTTGTATGTTAGGGTTTTTTGACGTGTTTGTGTATTACAAGTTCTGATTGTTGTTTTGACCCTTCAAATTGTTGTAACACCCTTTTAACATGTTTGAGCCCATTGGTGTGTTGCCATACCAGTGCCATCCCTCGCATGGTGGTTTGAGTAGATCGTGATCAGGAAATGGCCTCAAGTTACAGCAGAGGCGGGGTTTAGATTAGGTATGAGGAAATTTTTTTTCATGGAAAGGGTTGTAAAGCTTTGGAACAGGCTGCCCAGGGAAGTGGTGGAGTCACCACCCCTGGAAGTGTTAAAAAAAACTTGTGGATGTGGCACTTGAGGACATGGTTTAGTGGTGAACATAGTGGGTGCTGATTGACGGTTGGACTTGATGACCTTAGAGGTCTTTCCCAACTTTAACAATTCCATATTCTATTCTGGTCAGTGTATTTGATTCATCTGCTGTTGTGTCAAAAGCCTATTTCCTCTTATGCTTTGTGTCCCTTTCTCATTTTGAGAGTCATAATTAGATCTTGCAAATCACATTCGGTTTTTGTGAGGTGTTTCAAGCTCCCAGGCTGGGCTCAGTGATTTTTCCAGGCATCCCTGTAAATCCTTTTCTTTGTCTCAAATTTGACAGTGGCAGAGGCTCACTGGGTGAAGTTTATCAAGATTCTTGTTCTTTATCATCAGTGCCAACGCATCTTACTTGAAATGGAAATCATGGGCCAGTTTACCCCATTTTTGAAAATACAACAAGTCTTTATACATAGGCAAAACATTGTTAATCTGTTCGGTGTTTTTTTACTTCTCAAGAAAATATCAAATTAAAGAGAAGAAAGCAAAGTCTCCACACATAATAAAAAAGGTCAGACTTCTCTTGTGGAAAGTTCTTTTGCATTTTTCTTCCCCACTGTTAAGTTGAAGGAAATGGTTATGTTTGCATTTTATTTGAAACCCATTCATTATTTTAAATTACTTGAGTTCTGCTTATATCTCCTTCAATGTCTGATCTTATATGAGAAACAGCTGCACAGGCCTTTGAGCCTTGCTGTTCTCCTATTTAATAATGGAGTATTGAAATACTTGGCATTATCAGAGTAAACCCTGCTCACTGGTAATTCTCCTGACTGTATTCCCATGGTTAATGGATTTTTGTGTGCATGCAGTGTAGTAGTATAATCACATCTGATACTGGTGTGTGTGAAGCTGGAGTTTGAAAGTTGGAACTACTTTACTTAAAAGGATTTTCACTTTAAAAATCCTTAAGGTTGTAGGCAATTCATTAGGCTGTGTAAGTTTTTTTGCTGCCAGTGCAGGGCATAAAACCAACTTAAAATACTGCCTTTCTGTGGAAATCATGCACAGGCTGAGAATGTCTACAGATGTAACAAGAAACAGAGAAGAAAAGTAGAGACCCGTGCTAGAACCATGTAACTGAGTGGTATTGCTGACCTACATACGGGTTTCCAAATGTAGCTGGTCTCAATTTCCTACTTTTTCCTTAGTTCTGAAGAGGTGCATGACCCCGCCCTGCCATGTGCTGGCTGGGGATGCCCTGCGGAGACATGGCCATGTCTCAGGAGCAGATGGAAGGGAAGGGGCAGGCATCTGCCCAAAGCTCTGCTGATGCTCTCTGTGCTCGGAATGTGTTCTGGCATGTGAGCTGAGTGCTTGTGCTTTTAGGTGGTTTTAAAAAAAAGCTGCTCATTTGTTGGTTGTGGTTAGACCAGAACTTCCCTTCATGAGTGCAGGGGAGTGTCCTGCCACCCTGCCCCTGGATGGTGTGGAGCTGGCAGGGAAGTGAGCTCAGGGTAGGTGGCAGAAGGTTAAAAACCTCTTGGTTTCGCAGTGCTGGATCGCAGAATCCTAGAGTGGTTCAGGTTGAAAGGGACCTTAAGGATTGTCTTGTTACGTGGGTAGGGACACCTTCCACTATCCCAGGTTGGTCCAAGCCCAGTCCAACCTGGCTTGAACGCTTTCAGGGATGGGGCAGCCACAGCTTCTCTGGACAACCTGTGCCGGGGTCTCAGCACCCTCACAGGGAAGAATTCCTTCCGTCTGGCAGTGGGAAGCCATTCCCCCTTGTCCTGTCACTCCAGGCTTATTCTTCACTTCTGAGCTTCAGTGGTTCTGGTGCATCTGTGAACAATGTCCAGTGTAAACTGAGTACCAAGTGTTATTTTCATACACCGACCAAATGGCACTGACAGCTCCAGCTAGATTTTTTTTCTTCATGGCAGGTAAGGAACCCAGCCATGGGTATTCACACTCTAGAGCCTTTTGTTACAGTTGACTTTGCTATTTCTGTACAGCCAAAGCTAAAATCCTAGAGGAGTGCATCCAAGCTCCCACTGTTTACATTCCACATGTTGCCCCTCTCAGCTCCAAGTATATTTTGGAATAAACACCGCATGATTTGCTGGTCCTTTTTGTGTTTCTCAAAGATATTTTGGGGATGTGCCTTCCAAAGGATATTTTAGCTATCTTCAGAACTTGAAATGCTTTAGTGATGGAAGTTCATGAGCAAACACAAAGTCATATTAGTTTTGCACAGGTTTACTAACAGTGGCCTGGCTTATTGAGAGAATCTTTCCAACCCTGTAAGATTTCAAGGAGACAGTACGGCACAGGATGCTGGGATATTCAAGAATGTGGAGTGAGAAACTTTGTCTCTCTGAATCGGTCACTGCCTTGACTGAGGATCTGAAGGCATTATCCTGTGAAGGCTGGTGTTGGAACACCTCTTAGTTAGTTTTTAGTAATGAGTGATCTACATCTGGAGGCTTAAAAAGTCAAAATTCATAGTTATTGGTGATTCTGGAGTCGATTTTGTGTTACTGACAAAAGTAAGAAAACCCCTAAAGTCAACTGGGATGTACATTCTGTAATGAAGTTTGTGGTAACCTTGTTTCTTAAATCTGGATAAACAGGTTTTCATTTTTTTTCACTAGTACTGTAAACACCCTGCCAGTATTTTGAGCACTCTGGTAAATGATTTATTAATATTGTAAGGCTTATCTCTACCATAATTTCCATAAATCGGGCTATATTACCAAGAATTTATTGGATGGCATGTAGCAGCAAACTATGCCTAAACAAGCCTTTCAGTGTAAACCTGTCTAATATTTCTCAGCTTTCAGGTAGTAAATGAGTTTGGTTCAATGGATTATTGGTGGCCTGGGACATGAGCTGCCAGACAGCGTTGCTAGTCTCAGTCTTCCTCCTCAGAAATCCCAGGGCTGTGGGCCCCCTTCTCTGAAGGAAAAGCAGGCTTCTGCACAGGAATCCATCTATGCTTCTACCCCACAAGCTGAGGAAGCACCCACTGACTGGGTTGGACATTCTCAAAATGTTCCAGTCTCTTTCTATATTATTTGTAATAATTTGAACTTCCCACTTTCTCCTTGTGCTGAGAGCACAGGTGTGTATTTGCCAGGTCACAGTGAAGTACTTGCAGGTGAAGTACAGCAGGTGATGGGGCTCACCCCCCCCCGCTCCCCCAGGGTGGGAGGGGAGCCTGGGGGACGCATGGCAGAGAACGGGGTTTCCGGAGCCCCTGCTCTCAGGTCACATGTTCTCTAGTTGTGTGTGTGATTGGATGTTTTGTGTGGCCCGGCCGGGGAGCGATGGGGGTTTCCCCGGGGAGCGGGGTCGGTCTGGGCGAGTGGCCGACCATGCTGGTTGGGTCCCAGAAATAAAGACCTGATTAACACCTTATAAAACATCGTGTCCCTAATTCTTCCATGAGCCGAGGCTGCTCTCAGAGGCAATACCGGACCGCAACAAGCAGGTACTGGCGGCTGTGTCACCACTAGGCTTTTTCATCCTCTCCATCTTTCATGAATACAGCAATTCTCTTGCATGCCCGGAAATCGTTCATTGTGCTCAGTGAGTGCATGTATTCAGATCTGGAATTTGTGTGAAATTATCATATGTTAATAGTTGCTGGGGAGTATAATAAAGTTAATGTGTTACACACTAATTCTAACTTGGGTTTCCTAACACTGCATCCCTGGTTTGTGGAGCTGAACATTTCTTTTAAACGGCTTTTGCTTAGTCACGTCAAAAATCACTTAATCTCAATGTGTATATTGACAGCTCAGTTTAATTAAACTGTAACTGTTTTCCACTTGATAAGCCCTGAGAATTCCTATTTTAGTTAGACTGTGAGTGAAGCCATGGAGCTGTTCTATAGCTTTTAACGTGTGTTTCGCTGGAATTTTCAAAGTCGGTGGCCTTTTGCAATCACAGCTTATGTAACACATCATACAGCTGAGCGGAGCCGTTGGACGCTCTGGAATTCTGTTCAGATGGAACATGTTCATGTGGAATTATGAAGGTACGTCATGGAACTCTGGTTACATTTCTCTTCTGCTTTGTTCTAAGTGAGAAAACAAAATTGTGTTATGTAATATCTGCAGTTTTCACCCTGTGGGATTCAAACTCCCCTGGGGAGGGGAATGAGGAGACTTGGAGGGCGGAATTAGTGGGATCAGCAGGAAGGTGCCAGAAGGTGGCGGCAGATCACTGCGGGCTGGGCCCGGAGAGCTCCAGCCTGCCCAGCCGTCGGATTGTGGGGGCTGTTTTTTGGTGGATGAGAGGCTGGACGTGCCCTGGCCACGTGCACTGGGACCCAGAAACCAACTCTACCCCCAACCCTTTCCCACAGCGCCGGCAGCAGGGGAGGGGGGAATTCTGCCCTGCTCAGGTGAGACCCCACCTGCAGAGCTGCCTCCAGCTCTGGGGACCAAAATCAGAAAGACGTGGAGCTGCTGGATGGAACAAGTCCAGAGAAGGCCACAGAAATGCTCCAAGGGCTGGAGCCCCTCTGCTCTGGAGACAGGCTGGGAGAGCTGAGGGTGTTCAGCCTGGAGAGAAAAAGGTTCCAGGGAGAGCTTAGAGCCCCTTCCAGCACCTAAGTGGGCTCCAAGAGAGCTGGAGAGGGACTTTGGACAAGGACCCGGAGTGAGAGGACAAGGGGGAATGGTTTCTCACTGCCAGAGGGCAGGATTAAATGGGATGTTGGGAAGGAATTCTTGGCTGTGAGGGTGCTGAGGCCCCGGCACAGGCTGCTCAGAGCAGCTGTGGGTGCCCCATCCCTGGAAGTGTCCAAGGCTATGTTGGATGGGGCTTGGAGCAGCCTGGGATAGTGGAAGGTGTCCTTGCTCATGGCAGGGGGATGGGACTGGATGAGCTTTTAGGTCCTTTCCAACCCAACCCATTCTGTAATTCTGTGATTTTATCCTTCTGTTCACCAGTAGAGCACACCAGGACTTCAGCTGTTTTTAAAAAAATTTCCTCCAAAACAGGGGAATGCGATTCCATTTTGTCATCTGTTCACTTAAAATACGTTTTTGTGCAAAAGGCTGTTATGAAGATGTAAGCCCTAGTAATGAATTGACATCATTTAATAGGAAAGCAGTTTACTTTTAATAAACTGCTGATATGAAAAATTGCTTTTATGGTGAACAGTAAAGAATTTTTTGAAAAGTTTGTAAGAAAATAATCCTCTGCTTATTGAGTCACCTATCAGCACTGCAGCTCCTCAGTAGTGTGTAGCTGCCACTGTCTCCAGAAGGTGTTGGCATGGAAACTTAAGGCACGGAATACCATGTCTCTGGAAAGTTGTCGCCCGCGTCTGTGTAAAATGTTCATCAAAACAACATGGAAAATTTCCATGTGGTCTTCAGAGGGATTTGGTGGGGATGTCGCTGATACTCTGTATGCCAGCAGCATTAGCCGGAGGTATTCGGGACATTATTACCAGACAGCAACCTAAAAACTACACAGACTGAATTCTTAGAATTTATTTGTATGTTTCAGTGTTGAGCTTTGCTGTTTTACCAACATTGCTGATCTCGAAATGCGGTTTTGTGTCGAGTTCTAGGGGCACCATGGCAATGCTCCTCTGTTAGTAACTGCAACATGTATTCTTGAGCATTTCCGTGACAGGTTGGATATATAAATAGCTGGTTTTTGTCCTGCTTAGGTACAGCAGCAAAGGCAACTTCATCAGTGCCGTTTGTAAGAGCCACCATCCCCATTTTTGTGATACCCATCACTCCTATTTGCCTCTCTACTTCACAATGCTGTGATTTGCTGCAGTGGCACTTGAGCCTTATTTTCTTCTGCAGTCACTTAATTCTCCTTCCCCAGCTCCAGTGTGCATATCCCCATCTAAACAGGTCTTTTGTGGTTAAATTAAAACTGAAAGCAAGAGGCTTGTGCCTGTTCATCTTGCAGAACCTGAGTGGTATAAAGTACATTATTCCTCTTGACTGGTCCCTGTGTTGCCTGTGTCATCCTTTAGAGGCGGCTCAGCAGCACAACAAACACCAACCCGACATTTATCAGGTCATTTTGGAAAGGCTGATACATGAGGTTTTCCTAAAAGCCTGTGTGAAAGAATGTAAAAGAAGCATGTTCAGCTCCTGGAGGGAAAATAATCTGGTTTTTGCCAGAGGTTGCGTAAGCATCCTTACTTTTCCTTTATTCTTCTGCTTTCTAATGCACACCATTCTCTATGTGAATGTCTGTAATTTTTCCTCTGCCCACTGTTTTGTTTGACTTTCCTCTGTTTTCCCCAGGCAATCGTGTCAATCTTCAATTTAGTCATCTTGGTCTCAGAGTATAGTCCAGTCTCTAAGCTTTTAATATTAAGATTAACCCCTCAATATCGGATATCCTCAGTAGCAGCCTTGCCTTTATTTTGTTTTTAAACTGAGTTGATATTTATTGAAAAGGGTTTATGAGCTTTTAAAATTTTAAACATGAAGAGGAAAAGATCAGTGAGTAAATAAAGTCTAAAGCTATATCCAGAACAGATTTTCACGTATTGCCAAGTTTTTCCAGCATGCAGTGCTCTGAAGGTAGCTAATGACCAGATTTATCTGCCTCAGTGAAATATGAGTGTATTGATCTGCCTAAGCGAAATATGCTGGGATTGCTGGAGTGCAGATCTGGCTTTGACAAGGAGATGGATGGACCATTTTAGCAGCAAAACTTTTTTTTTAATGTTGAGAAACTATCTTGTCTACAAAGAATAAAGTAATCTGTAGTAACAAATGGAAAATGCTTTTCTTGCTGGAGATTACCCCATTTGTTTCCATTTTCCATGACATATTTTGCTAATTATGCTGCAGGAAGTGAATCCAACTTTTTATCAGGAACAGTTCATGCTGGTAAAATAGGGAATTGAGGTGGGGGCTGCAGAGTGGCTGTGCATTCCTGGGAAGGGGTTGCGTTAGTGGGAATTGCCATCGCTTGTGTAACTGCTGGACAGCCACGAGGACAATGCTGAGGTGTTGTTCCAACACTGCAAGATGATTTTTGTGCATTTGGAAGGAATTTTTAAATAAATGACAGCGTTAAAGGAGGTGAGAAGTTGACTTCATCTGGAGCTCAGGGCTCGTGTTTGGCACAGGATGTGCTGCCTTTTCAGAAGGTGTGCTGGGCTTCTTCTGTCCTTGCTTGGGGGCTTAAGGTGGTTTTGCGTGTGTGTGTTTTGGTTAATCTGTGGACATGACCGACATCTCTGAAGGGCTGGTAGGTAATCTTGGTTCCACTTTGAAATACTCCTCATCGTTCCATGGTTTTGTTTGGAGGGAAGAGGGTGCAGATTGAAATTCTGTTTGCTGTTGGCAGTTGCCGAGGTCATGTTTGAGAGTTGAGCACAAGGTGTAAAATGTCCTCACCTTGGCTAAAAGGGAGGGGAAAGTATAAACTTGCCACAAGCAGAACATGCAGCCAACTTTGCAGAAGTGACGCATGGAAAACCTGGTTAGTAGTAGGAGGGATTTGATGGTTTGGGATTTTTTTCCAAATTTGACATATATGCAAGTACAGTAATTGGTTGAAGATATAGCTGAGTGGGCCTTGTATGAGGACTGCCATGGGTCTGTGACCTGTTTGAGGTGGTCTCCTCAGCAGCTTTGAGCTCGCAGGCTTCAAAGGCTCCTGTCAGAAACGCTTCTGGGGCAGGTTTATGTGTTTCGTAACCTGCTGGTGATGTAATTTAATGGGAGCAGTTGTCTGTTCCAGCCTTTGTCCCTGCTCTTGTGCTACACCAGCATCCGCCTGCTGCTGCCCATCTCCTGCTCTGGGTTTGGAGACAAAGGTTGAGCTTTTCCCCTAAAGCCCTGAGTGTTCTGCTGTAGTACGTAACTTAAATTTACCAAGGTCACTGAACCCTATTTAATGTGCTTTCTGGGAGGCTGACAGGGTACAAGAGATTGGTTTGTACCCTCCTGTCAGAAGGACGAGGCAGTAATACAAGAGCTCAGTTATTTGTGTGCTTGAAGGGGCCGTGGTTCTCCAGTGATGTGACAGATTCACTAATGATACCTGACAGAAGTATTGCAAAGGAGGAATTGTAAAAAAAACAACTCTCTTCTATTATGCAGCGTTTTTAAGACGGAAATATTTTCTTTTTGTAATTTGAAGAATGCAGGTTCCCATGTGACAAAATATTGATCTCAGGTGACTAGTAAGTAGGTGTAAATTGAATGGAAACTGTTTCAAAATACAGTGAAATAGTTTCCTGTCCATAGAGGAATTCCTTGAATTTTGGTAATGGGTTTTGTATTTTAATACTTTATATTGATTTTCAAACAGTTCCAGAATATTGTCACTCTCTTGTTCGGCAGATGAGGGGGGATGGTTGTTAGTCAGCTCTCCTTACAATCACTGTGCCAGAAGAAGTTCTTCCTTGTGAGGGTGAGGAGGCGCTGGCACAGGCTGCCCAGGGAAGCTGTGGCTGCCCCGTCCCTAAAAGTGTCCAAGGCCAGGTTGGATGGGGTTCACCTGGGATAGTGAAAGGTGTCCCTGCCCGTGGCAGAGGGTGAAACAAGGTGAGCTTTTAAGGTTCCTTTCCAACACAAACCATTCTGGGATTCTGTGATTTGATAGCACAAAGTGTTCGTCTGTCAAGGTTGTTGTATTTAAAACAACCCAACTCTTCGAACTGCTTGCTTTTTCTGAAACTGCTATAGTAGTGAAACACAATTCTTGCTGTGAGATCCTGCTTTACAAATTATTCTAATTTGTTCTTTTTTCTTTTTAAGGAAAAGTCATCAACAAGGACTTGCGCCACTACCTGAGCCTTCAGTTCCAGAAGGGCTCGATAGACCACAAACTCCAGCAAGTGATCAGAGACAATCTCTATTTGAGAACCATCCCTTGTAAGTATGTAAAAATCAGCCTCAGTTGATCTGTTCCTGCTAACTCTCACATCATCTGTGACTTTGAAATGGCTTCTCTCTTAATCTGAGAGTTTTACCCAGCAGCAGGGACTTCTGGCTTTGCTATGATAGTTTCACATCTGAAGTTGCCATGAATTGGTACAGCCAGTATGGACTGAAAACCTGCAAAAATTTGAGAATTCAAGCTCAGATTGTTTCAGTTATATCTGTGCATTGCTCTTCACAAGTTCGTCTATAGTTGTTAGAATGACTGCAGCCACCACAAGAAATAAATCTTTCTCAGCCTGATTGAGCAGTGCAAAAACATCCTGATTTTTGTCAGCGTGTTGGGGTTTTTTTTCTTCACAAAGAGCAAACTGAGACCTTGAGTGTCAAGTGCATTAGGCAGAGCAGGGCAGCTGGAAGGAGGGTGGCAGGAGGGGTTGGGTGCAGAAGGGGTGACTGTGGCAGAAGGTACAGGCAAACTGTTTGCTCATCCTGGGAAGACTGATTAAAAAAGCTCTTCACTGACTGTTTAAATACTCATTGCACTAAAAACTTATTTTGTCAAGCAACATTTTTGTATCTACAGGAATTCTGCTGTGTTCTCTCTGAGCACACTCGAGAGTTTGTGGCTTTCTTAAACTGCATTTCACTATTACTAGCTTTTATTTACTAGGTCTTGTTCATGCTGCTGCCTGAAAAAAATTGACATATGCCTTTAAAATGCTATTAGGTAGTAGGCAGTTATGAATAGTAATGAATCAGTGCAGTCCTTTCAGGAGAGCTTTAATTAAGCTGTTGTAACTATGGGAGGCCTATTTTCATAGACAAAACACTTTGAGAACCTGTGCATTAATACACCAATTTACTGATAAAGTTTACCTACAGCCAGGGGTTGGAGTGTGGCTGAATTACATTCTGAACTGTAGGTTAAAAAATAAGTTTTGTGCCTAGTTATGGATTTAGTGGCCCGAAAATCAAACATGCTTAGTCATGATGACCTCATTGCAAATTAGAGAGTCAGTGCTGGTGGAAGCAGAGAAAGATGCAGCACCATTACAGCTGGGTTAAAATAGAATATCACAGCTGTTCTCAGAATCCCAGACTGGGATTGCCCAGCCCAGGCATCATCAGCTGCCACAAAAGTTGGTTTTGGTTCACTGACCATAAGAAAGATTTCTCTCTTAATTACCACCTCACCCAACTTTTTCTCTCCTCCTCCCTCAATACCAGAACTGTCATTCCTATGTGATTTACTGGCTCAGTTTTTATACATTATTGTTCACTTGTTCACCAGTTGTTCTAACTCTTACTGGAGTGACATCATCTTTGTATAAAGATTCGAAAATACATTGTTTTTACTGAACTGTGCAGCAGGCAGCATTTGGTAACAAGCAACACTTAAGTATCTTACAAGAGCATTTTCTCTGTCTTTGCAGGCACTACAAGGGCTCCCAGAGATGGGGAGGTCCCTGGGGTAGACTATAATTTCATTCCTGTTGAGCAGTTCAAAGCGCTGGAAGAAAGTGGAGCCTTACTAGAAAGCGGAACATATGATGGTATGTCGGTGATGTTTATTGGAATGGGAATAAGGACCCAGTACTTGTGTCCAGGATCTTAGTCCGAGCGTAGCTCCCTGTGGTACCAGTTTTCCTGCTCACCTGATGGTCATGATAGTAGTAGAGAGACAATAGTGAGTCTGTTTTTGGATGACTGTGAAGAGGAGGAGCGATCTTGTTTTAAAGCTCCTGTCTTTTAAAGATAAACCACAGATTGTCATTTCAACCAGTCTTAATCCTACCTGATTATTTTCACTGTTGCATTTTTGGGAAGCATTCTGAAAAGGTTTGTCTGTACCTGGTACAAATTTAAGAGAATTTAGTCGATTTTGTGTAAACCTCTGAGAACAGAGCCATGTTCTCCTCTCAGGTGTGCTTTAAAAGGACAGAAGGCAAGAGAAATTCTGACCCAGCAGGGAAACAAAAGCATTTTTCAATGAAAAATTGAACAGCTCTAGACCAAATTGTCCAAATCTGTAGCAAAGTTGGGTTTGTTAAATGTGGTGAAGAAAAACATCATAATGAAGGTAGTGCAAAAATAAGATTTTAAAAGTAGACAATCCTGTGAAAGGCTCTGTGCCTCTTGTTTTCCATATCCCACTCTATCTGTTAATATTGTCCCGTCTGAGGAAATCTAAGCAAATTTAGGCTAAACTAGTACTTTTTTTTTTATTCCTTAGCTGCACTTTATCTGGCTGTCCTCTCTGTGAGCCTTGTCCTTGCTGGATATTTGCAGAAAGCTTTTCTTTCTTACTTTATTTACATGGTCAAAACCATATCCAGGCACCAAAAGTTACCCCAGCAGGAATTCTGGGAAACTTCCTTGCTTTGTCCTCAATTCCCTAATAAAAATCATATGAGCAGTCAGGAGAGACGTCAGTCGCTGAAATTCTTTTCCAGAAAACAGCAGATGATTCCTTTGTGCTTTAGATTAAAATACTGAAGGAAAAATCTGTTCCTTTTTCTGAAGTGAAAATAATTTTTAGATGAAGCCATATTAATATCTTTGTTTTGCAAGTGTATTGTCAGTAGAAAATTGCAAATGTTAAAAGTCAATTACTTGTTAACTGATTTTATGGAAATAAATACTTTGTTTCTGCACAAAAATAATTTGCTTTTTGACTTCAGGATTTCTGTTGCTCTGTTAATTAGTATATAGAGTAAGAGTAATATATTTTCGCTCTTTCACTCCTCTCAGATTGCTCCTTAAGTCTCTTTATGGAGTATGAGCGAATTCCAGGCAAAGTAACAAATCCATCTTTTTCTTTAGAAACCTTACAGCCGGATAAAAGTTTTGAGTTAACCTCTTGTTTTCTGATGACTAGTGCTTCACTGGCAAGAAGTCAGTGTACGAATAAATAGGCTTTGACTGTTGATTGGGTTTTGGTAGTGCTGATGTCTTCTTTGAGGCTTTAAATTTTCACCGAAACGGGTTTGCGTGTGCAGTAAAGTGATAACAGCAGCCACTGCCAGTGCATTCAGCAGTATCAGTGCTTCAGTGATCCTGATTTCTGTCTCATTTTCAGGTAACTTTTATGGTACTCCGAAGCCTCCGGCAGAGCCCAGCCCCTTTCAGCCTGATCCGGTGGATCAAGTTCTTTTTGACAATGATTTTGATACTGAATCGCAGAGGAAAAGAACCACATCCGTCAGCAAAATGCAAAGGATGGAAAGTTCTCTCCCTGAAGAGGAGGAAGAGGAGGAAAAGGAAGCAGTTAATGGCAGCGGAGGGATAGGTTGGTTGACAAGGGGAGAAATTGCCCGGAGTATTGTAGGAATGGATAAGGACTATACAAATAACATTTGTGCTTCCTTAGTTTTGGTGAAGTTTGAAGGCAGTTTCTATTCAGGCTGGTGCTTCTATTCGATTTTGAAATGGCCTTTTAAAAAGAACCAGCTGTTCTCTCAGCCAGATGTGCAATTGCATCATAAAATGCACTGCTTGGTCAAGAACATGTGGTGCTGGATATGGGCCAGTTACACAAGCAGGAAGGAAAAATTTATCCACTCGTCAAATAACAGAGTCCTTCACAGAGTAGAATTCATACCCTGCAAATGTTACTGTTTAATTTTGAGGCAATTACTGAATTTGCACACAGGAGATTTTAGGGAATTGATTGGTTTAAGGGGCAACGTTGGCTCATACTGTAAAATTTTCAGATGATTTTGCATAGGGGACCTATCGCACAACCTGAAACCACCCGAGGGGGAGCTTGTGGAGAGAAATAAAGCCAAGCGTGTTGAGGCTGGAGTGGTGTCCAGCAAGACCTTTCTGGTATTGGCAGGATGCCCTTTTTCTTTGGCTGTCACGGTTACTCGTCTCGAGGGGGAAGAATTGATGGTGGAGAGGAGCTGTCACATTGCATTTGCAGCTGATCCTGCGTGTTAGTGTTTAGGACAGAGTTATACTGACCAGACGTGACCTAATCTTGTCATCTTCAGAGCTGGCAACACCACAGAGGGGCCAGTGGTCAGGCTGGTGGTCGGGTGAAGGTCACAGACATCATCATGTCACAGCGGGTACCAAGCATAACCTCAGTTCTGGGGTGTGGAGGCTTCCATTTAAAGTTTCCTGCCGGAATTTTTGGAATCTTTTTTCTAGTTGCAGCTTGTAGGAAGGTGTTGTTTATTTTACTGGCAGTTTGGGTCTTCTCTGCGTTTCATTCTGATTCTTCGAGGAATATTAGTAGGATTTTTTGCGTTGTTTTATGGCATTACAAACACTGTTCTCTCTGTAGAAATGGCAACAGAGCATAGTCAACTTGGATTTCTGCCAGCGTTCATTTTTCAGAGTAGGCTCAGACACATAATACAAGGTTAATTCTGTTTGGCAGGGGAAGAGCAGAGTTCAGTGTTTTCATGACAGCTTTTCAAAGTTCACAGCAAAAAAAAAAAAAAAGTGAAAAAATGCACATCACATACAGGGATGTGTTTGACATCCACTTGTAGCCAGATTAAGAGGGTGGTTCTTTGTGAGAAACAACATAAGCATCTGACAAACACTTTCCCTGAACAACTGCAGAAAACAAAGAAAAACATTCAGATTCTCCTGACTGGATGAAACCTGTTCCCAGCTATAACCAGACAAGCAGCAACATGGACTTCAGAAATTATTTGTCGAGGGATGAGACGCTGGAACCTCTACCCAAGAACTGGGAAATGGCCTACACGGACACTGGCATGATCTACTTTATCGAGTGAGTAACTCTCTCCTTGGAGGAGAGAAGTGCTGGTGGCTGTGGTGTGGAAAGCTGCTCTTGCACCTCTCTTCTGCCCTTGCTGCTTCTATTTTTTTATGAAATTGAATATATTCCCTACTGTTACATTCCTTACTCATAGTCCTCAATGCTGCACGCTCGGTACAATTGCCATCATGCAGGAAAACCTTACGGTTCCACCTGCAAAGTCAGTTTGTTTGTTCTAAGTTTTGTATCTCACAAATACAAAGCTGGCCAGGTATTGCTAAGTGAAGTATATCATGGAAACCTTCTCCCTGGCAAATTTCTCTGAAATTTGAGACCTTGTTTATTTTTTTCTTCTCTGCTTGTGTTCTTTGGCTGGGAATGGATGTTTCAAAATACAAATAGCCCAGATGAAAGCCCGGGATAGGAAAGTATCTCATGTGTGCACATGTAGAACTGCCTCAAAATTTTTGAGTTCTAAAGCAAAAATGAAACAGAAACCTTCCTGAGAGTTAAGCATGTGAGGAGGCTAAAAAAATTTCTTTCCTATCAGGTAGAAACAGCTGCTGTTCCCATACAAGCTTTTAGGGGCTGGGGAGAGGGTCTGTGCCTCTGACATTTCCCATGTGTCTTGGAGGCTCTCCAGTGTGCCGGTGCCTTTTCTTTTTAGTATTTTACGATGTGACTGAGGCACAAATAAAGATTGTACTATCTGAAGTGTACAGTTTCCCTACAATAGTAAATACTTTAAGCAAATTTTCTTCATTGTGAGGGAGTTCTCTTACTGGCATGTGTTCTGTTCCACAGTCACAACACCAAGACAACCACATGGCTTGACCCCCGGCTCTGTAAGAAAGCCAAAGCTCCTGAAGATTGTGAAGATGGAGGTGAGATGTTCAGAATGCATTTGTCACCTGTCACTGATAAATGTCTGAGTTTATCCCAGCTAGATACAATCCATTACTGCTGTGGTAGAAGCTTCTTCCCGGTAGATGTGACTCTGGAGCTGGCAGTGCAGTGCTGAGTGTCCCCTGTTTGGTGGCAGTAGGAATTTACATAAGACTGGGAAAGACCATGGTGTTATGGAGCAGTAGAAGCTGGCTGAATGGAAGGTTTATCTGCATTCCTGAGCAGAATAAGAGATGTTTTGTTCCAGTAAGCATCATTCTTAAGGAGAAAGCTGCATGTGAGCGATGATCTCACTGGAAACTGTTGTATAGGTGGAATATGGCAGAAGGAGAAGGTCCAAAAGTAACAGAATATAGAAATAACAAAGAAGATATGGGAAAATACATATTGCTAATGATAACTATTGTGTGTGACGTAGTATTTGAATGCAGAAGCTAAGGGAACAGTCTTGACTGCTTTCAATTCCTTCAAGACTTCCAGGTCAGTAGCCTGCAGGTAATTCCTGCAACCATTTCCTACACAGCTGGGCAATTCAGTCCGCTAGAAAAGATTATCAGAGAGCTCTCTCTTCAGCAAATGTCTGGCACGTTCCAAATGCCGAAGCAGACTCAGAATGACCTGTCATCCTCTAAAATTGCCCACCCTAACTGCCACGTATCCATAATGAAGCCAGCTGGAACAATGACTGCGTACTGCTGTTTATTAAACATATGTGCAGCTCACCACAGGATAAAGAGAGCACTTTAAACAGAGATGCAGGATATCCAAATGAACAATACTTAAACTATTAGACCCACTGGGTCTTTTGTCAGACCCTGTGGAGCGATGCTGGTATTAGTAATTGGTAACATGCTGTCATATGCTAGGGAAATTCCTGTTCCTGTCAAACTTAGGGCAGCCTCAAACAAGACTGCAGGGCAAATTTATCCTTAAAATGTCTGGCTAACTGAGTGTATTAATTATTCTACTATTTAAATTTCCATGGTCAAGATAACTAGAAAAATAAACTTGAATAATCTGACCTCTGTGGTAACTGCATATCACCTTCAGTCAGTTGTGAGCTGCTGGCACCCTCTTACCAGATGCTGAGTTTGCCATAAAAAGGGGCCTTTTGCATGTAGCTTTCAGTACAAACAGGTCTTTAAGTTTATCATGTGTTTAAAGTGGTGTGATTTCATTTAATACAAGTCTCACCATTTAGTGGAAGAAAGAGTAAGGGTTATAGAGCTTCAGATTCCCTGAAACAGGCTGATACCTTTCATCAGGGAAGAAAATGGGACCTCTATTTTCCTCATATTTTTCATGGGTCAGGTGTTCTTTAATGAAAACTCTGGTATTTGCAGATAGTTTTCCCCTGTAATGGAGAACTTGGTCTTTCTGATTGCAGAACTTCCTTATGGATGGGAAAAAATAGAAGACCCTCAATATGGGACATACTACGTTGAGTAAGTCCTAATTATTGATTTGGCATACTTATAAATTGAGCAGGAAATTCTGAAGTGCTTGATACCCAGTAAGTAAAGGTTGTAATGCAGTGAAAGGCCAGGTTGGACAGGGCTTGGAGCAGCCTGGTCTGGCGGAAGGTATCCCTGGTCATGGTAGGGGTTCATGGTAAGGTTCCTTCCAGTCCAAACCATTCAACGATTCTGTGAAAGTATTAAATATATCCAGGAAAAACAGTTCTGGGGGCAGTGAACTCATGGCACAAACTTCTGGCAGCACTGGCATGTGGGGGAAATCCACAGTGTGACCTTAAAGACTTAGTGGAGTGTTTTTCATTTGGGGAAGGAAAGCAAGTAGCCACCAAAATAATTTCTAAATGGAAATGAGCTGATGTCATTTTTCTTAGCTTTAACAAAAACAGAGTCACTTGACTTAAGAGTGGCACCTGATAACTTTAAAAAAGCAAAAATAACTTGTAGATCATTGCTGTCTCCAAAGAGCCAAGTCAATAACCACTAAACTGCTTCAAGAGCTCTTTTGAATCTCTGTCCGGCCAGAGGAAATTAAATCTCTCCTTAACCATGGAGAAGAAAATTGGTAGAGTTGACAATGTGGCTTCGGAGAACAGGCAAACATTTTTCACTTCTCAAAGCCAAGGTATTTGAATTATGCTCAAATTTGGTGCTTTTGCCCTCCTCTGCTGTACTGCTCTAGCATCTTCTAGGAAAAAGGCGATGCCTGAGTTTGTAGATGCTATAGGTAAATGGGTCAAGAGAAAAAGCAGATTTGCTCAGTTCTAAATGGTTACAACTCTACCTAGTGATTAAAGGGAGTAAAATTTTATTTGCTTCGAAGTAAATAACCTGCTGAAAGAACGAACATGCTTTCAGTATCGGTTATGAGAGATTTTTGTTCATTCCTCCAGAGCATTCATCTGAGATTAAAAAAAAACAGTGTTTGTAGATGTATTTTTTGGGGCTTCTCTTTGCTGGGAAATAGTCAGAATGTTTTCTGTTGAAATCCTGACCTACCTTTTGTATGCTTGCAGTCATATTAACCAGAAAACTCAGTTTGAAAATCCAGTATTGGAAGCCAAAAGGAAAAAACAGCTAGGACAGACTGATGCTGGCCCTTCCAAATCAGGTATCACTGAATATTGTGTTCTCTGTCACATACATTTTTATCTGCGTGCTTTACAAAAACCCAGTTCTGGAATTCATCGAGGCATCAGCCTTGTCTTTTTGCTAGCCACTACAGTGTTACCCTCCCAGATCTTTAGGGTTTTTTGAAGGATTTTTTCCATGTTAAAATTGAACCGAGGCACTAAGACTGCTTTTGAATCATTTTGATTACTCTGAAGCTGGTTGTCATAAGCAGCTTTGGAATATACGGAGGGTTAGAAGAGCCATCTGGAAGATGCAGGTAAAACCATACCTGGAGTTTTTATGCTTTTGATCTACTTAAAGCTGGGCATTCAAGGATTAAAATTGGGAATTCGAGGCGGGAGGTTTGCATACAGCTCTGTTGAAATCTGTTCAAAAAACCTCTTAACTTTTCTATTCACTGAATTCAGCTGGAACATGAGCGTAGCATTATCCTGTCTGTTTGCTTTATTCCTTAAGAGTGCTTCAGAGGCTGACCAACAATTAAAAAATCATTAACCTTTGTGACACCTTAAAAACAAACAAAAAACTTGCTGGAACTAACCCTGGTTTCCTGCCTTCCTGTCTCTGTATTCCACAATTCCGAAGGACCAGGGAGGTCTGTCTTCACTCGAGATCCATCCCAGCTTACTGGAGCACTTATAAGGACATCCCTGAAAAAAAGTACCATGGGATTTGGCTTTACAATCATCGGAGGGGACAGGCCTGATGAGTTTCTCCAGGTGAAGAATGTGTTAAAAGATGGACCCGCTGCACAAGATGGGAGAATTGCTCCAGGTCAAGTATTATTTCCCTAAACTTGCATTTCCTGGGGTGCTTTGGAGAACACAGCTTGAGGCACAGGAGATTGGATGACTGCATCCACATCCTCACTAAAGTAAATCTTTTCAGATTTGTGAAAGATCTGTGCAGAGCAGTGGCGGAAAAGGAAAAGAAGCAACATTCTAGATAAAAATTGACTTTAAGGGCACTTCTGAAGGTTTCAGTACTTCAGCTTTAGCAAAGATACTTGTCTTTGTGTTTATTCATAGAATGGTTTCCCTCTCTGTATGTAAAATAAAAATAGTGTGTTTGAATCCTGGTCTGTTTTGCCTTGTTGCTGCCAAAAACCGTGACAACGGTTATTAAAACTGCAAAAAACGCACAGCAGGAATGAGGAAGCAAAGTCGTGTAAGCTGGACAAGTGAGGAGAGAAGAGGGATGAGGGTTCCTGCAATCCATGAAGACTTGCACATTTTTTCATGGTTATTACATGTGTAATTAAGTTACCTATAACCTTACTGTAACCTATGGTTTGCATATTAGAAAAGGCAAAATGCTTCTTTACATATAACATAAACTCCTACTCTTCAGGTGAGTAAAAGAATTCATACTCTGAATGATTTAATACTATTTACTTACGGAATGGAACAATTTCCCGTTTTGTTGCTGATGCGTTGTTTGAACTTGTTTGTATGTGGTTCATTTTCCACCTCTGCAAAAATGCAAACAATCCTGCAGAACTGTTGGAATGAAAAGATGCGCAGCTATTCTGGTTGTAGATCATGGAAATAAGAGAGATCCTGTTTTACCGATGCCTGAGCATTAAAGGGATCGGACTGTTTGAGGGGCGCATTGTACCGCCCATGCAGAGTTTCACGTGAAAATCGTGGAAACACAAAACAAGGTTTTGGGATCTGAAGTCCGCATTGCTTCGTTTTGAAAATGTAGTCTTAGCCATGTGTGGCAGCAGTGCCAGACTATGGAGCATGTGTGTGTGTGCAATCCTAGCTTAAGTCCAGCCAGTCCTAAAATAAACACAGGGCCAAAAAAATCCGATTTATTCTGCATTGGGTTGAGGATGCTGTGCAATATGAATTAAAGTAGAAGACATCTGCTTCATCTCCCATGGCTGTACAGTATCGTTTTTTAAATCTGCTGCAGATTAAACTTTATATATTTAGCACACTGTGTCCTGAGGTGAAATAGAATAAATGCAAAGAGGAAATCCTTTTTGGCAATATTAGCTATGAGGTAATATCCCAGACACTTGTTATTAGTTTGAAGACAGCACTGTGATTTTCTCAAGGTAGGCTTTTATTGAAGGTTTCGCTTCTGTTTTTGACACCATCGAACTTTCTTTCGTAACAGGTGATGTCATCGTGGACATAAATGGAAGTTGTGTTCTTGGCCATACCCATGCAGATGTTGTCCAGATGTTTCAGCTCATTCCCGTCAATCAGTATGTGAACATGACTTTGTGTCGTGGATACCCTCTTCCTGACGACAGTGAAGACCCCGTGGTGGATATCGTGACAGCCACACCTGTCATTAATGGCCCGCCGGTGGCCAAGGGAGATGCTTCCATGTCCAGCCAAGATTTAGTAGCAGGAACAGTTGTGTTGGACCAGAACGGGAAAATGTTGGTCAACGGTCGCCTGAACGGCCCTTCCATGGATTCAGCGGAGCAGAGAGTCTCCTTTGCCTCCTCAGGAGGCTCTCAGCCAGAGATGGTCACCATCCCTCTGGTCAAAGGGCCTAAAGGCTTTGGGTTTGCCATAGCAGACAGTCCCACAGGCCAGAAGGTGAAGATGATTTTGGACAGCCAGTGGTGCCAAGGCCTTCAGAAAGGGGATGTCATCAAGGAGATTTGCCATCAGAATGTGCAGAGCTTGACCCACTTGCAGGTGGTGGAGGTGCTCAAGCAGTTTCCAGTAGGAGCAGAGGTGCCCCTGCTTATCTTAAGAGGAGGTACAGACAAATTTGCAGTTGTCATGTTGGTTTTAAGCTCTTTGAAGTCCCTTTTTAGTGTGATATCTAAATCATGTCTGGTCTTGACAGCTAAGCAGCGGTTCATTATATCTCTGAGCCATTATGTTCTAAGTTTAATTTCTATCCCTGACTATTTAGGGTGAGAGCGTGTTGCTGTGGTTTCATTTGGGGTTTTAGTTAGGTTTTTCTTTGGGGTTTTTTCCTCAAAAATTAAGTGGTGGTATGTTTATGCACTGTCTCTTCCAAGTCTCTGGGGAGTGCTAAAGCAAACACGTGGTCTCCAGCATAATGCAGAGCATATGATGGACTGAGTTTTGTGAGGTTCTCCAGATGTATTCCCGTAACTGTGTTTGTAATGAGCAGGGGGTTGCAGAAGACAGGAAGAAGCATTAGCAAAGAGGTGGGGCTGATCACTGGGAATAGCAGAAAAATTCTGATTTTTCATTTGCATATTCATACCTCTTCCTTGATTGTCAGTCACACATCAGAATGCATCTTCTCCCCAAAAACTGTAGTAGATAGTGTGTGTCTTTCAGAGGAAGCTGAACACATTAGGAAGTGGCTGCTCAGTGTCGCTTCGGGCTTTATCGTAACCCTGACTTCGGCGACTGGCGTTTGCAAAAATCTCCAGATCTTTTTCTGTATAAATGCTACTACTCCTTAGTCGACTAAGAAAAGAATTAGATTTCTTTGTGGCAAGTGAAATTCCTTCAGACTAATTCGTAAGTCTCCTTATCTCATGAACTGAGAAATGTCTTGGTTGACCAGTTTCTAGTAAAAAGAGAAATAGACATGTTTCATTGTTGTACAGCTTTCAATTCGAATCGAGACACCTAAAGTGATGGTTTTAGTCACCTTGCCATTTAAAATCAGAGTGAATCATCCCCTATTATTTTCACCCCAGGAGCAGCTGATTATATTGCTGTAATGTTGTTGAAACTTCTGGTAACCTGCTATTAAAATTACTTTCTCTTTTCTTCAGGTCCGCCCTCACCTACTAAAGCTGCCAAAGGGGTGAGTATTGGTGATGTATTTAACTTGGTTTCTGACCTGCTTTGTAATCTCATTTCCTCTGGATTTCAGTCCCTGTGATAACCCCTGGTTTAGTAAAACCACATCTACTTGGTAGTCATAAATTCTTTGTCTAAGTAGCTGCTGTCAGAGTACCCATTAAAAAGGAAACAAAATACAGTATCTATTTTTTTCATTGCTAACTATTAAAGTGAAATGGGATTTCTAAAGGAAGTTTATGTTCCTTTGATTCTTCTCAGTCCTCACATAGAATGAATGGGCTGGTTAGTACTCCCTTCTGGAAATGCTTATCTTTGGATCCATGTTCTCAGCTAGTCGCTATGGAGCTCGACATTCCTAGCTCGATACTCATTACTCCTGGAAGTTTGATCAGTCAGGGCATCTTTAATATATATTAGCTCAGTAAAGATTCCATGGTCTTAATAAAACAACCTCCAATTTAATAATGCTGATATTAATGCTTATATTTGTCATGAAGGTTTCTGTTGTAAATTAGGCTGCTTGAACACAGATACTTCTTTAAAAATGCTTCTTGTACAGAAAAAATCAGGGCAGTTTAGGAAAACCCCGCTACCAGAACACAGATGTAACTTCTCTTTCTATCTTTATCCTACTGTTTGAGTGCAACCTTAGTCGTATCCCAGCAGCGGCATGACACAAGCACGCGCGTTCAGCGCGCTCAAAGCGGACTGTGTTCAGTAAGGTCTTCAGAATCTGTTTGTTGCCAGCATCCAGCTGCCCACACTGAATAAATTGGAGCAGAAATCCCTGCAGCTGGAGGGCACTGGCCCAGTCAGCATGGATCCCATGGCAATGTGCTAAAAATAGTTTGGACTTGGGGACTGGCGTTCTATTCCAGCACACATGCAGGAGCAACAGCCCACAGAGCGCTCAATGCTCAGTGGCATTAAGCAGCGCGGCAAAATAATTCACTTAAAAAGGGCAAGTTCTTGTGTTTATAAACATACAAGAAGTGTCAAACTGCTGAATGGCTCTGGGCAATTTCTTCTGCTCTTGGTGAAAGGGCAGACCTACGTCTGTTCTGCTCCTGCTGTGGTTCAGCGTGCACTGCCACGTGCCAGTTTTTCCAGGCTGGGTTTCAGCACAGGAGAAGTATTTAGAGTAATTTTAGTGCATAATTGATTGGGAATTTAGATGAGAGGCCACAAGGATGTTCGGTGTCCTTTCCTCATGAACAACAGGAGTGTTGCAGCTATCAGATCATGAAAAGGCAAATAGCGAGTTGTTAATGCCTCACGCTACCCAGTGTGTCCTCCTGTCCTGTACGTATATTGCTCCAGCAAACAGCTCATGCTGGGAGCACCTCTGGTGCTTGTGGGGAGGAGCTTGGCAGAGGGCAGGAGGTGCGTGCCCACGGTGCTGGACTGTGGTCGAGAGCCTTGCAGGTGCCTGACAAGGATTCGGTGTCCTCTCCCAGTGTGATCGGTCCTTTATGCGCCACTTCATCCCATGTGTTGGTAACTACCAGCATCTGCCCAGCTTCATTCCTCTCTGAGCATCAGTCACTTCAAACCTTTTCGAAGCCTGGTCTTCAGCAGAAATTGATGTACCAGTGAGGAAGACTTCAGTACTCTGGTCAGACACATCCACTGGAAAAGTTCTAATTTTGTTCCCATATTCCTGCATTTTTCTGCTGCACCGTGCTCATTGTCTTTGTACCCACAAGTGTAGTGATGCCTTTATTTAATACAGATTTTGTGTCTGTGGGCTGTTTCAGAAGGACAAGCAGGACAGTTCAGGGAGTTTGGAAGCTGTCAGCGATGCCATTCCGCAACCGATGCCCTTCCCACCCTCTGCTGTGCGACCAGGCTCTCCGAAACTGGACCCTTCCGAGGTCTACCTGAAGTCTAAGACAATTTATGAGGACAAACGTGAGTACATCATCTTCAACTTGAAAATACTCAATTAAGAAGGAATTTTTTTCTTTTGTCATACGTGCACTAAAACTACTGAGACTTTGTTACTAAGTTTGTTAACCTGCTGTGGATAAAACATTTCAAGTAATGTAGAATTCAAACAGCAGTTGGAAAAACAAAAAATATAAAATACGTTTCAACCATATTTTGAATAAAACAGTTAATTGCAGAAATAATCTCAAGGATGATTCTGAAGTAAACTGGAGCAGACCTGCTCATATCAGAGTGTATAAAAGTAGTTCAGAGTTGTGTCACAGACTGGCTTTTATCCTGGTCTACAGCACAAATGTAGTTGTGATTTCTGCTTTGAAAATTAATTATACCATTTTGGAAAGAGAATATCACTGTATTTCTGGTTACTGTGTTTTGTCACTAGAAGACTCAAGAGTGTACCACCAAAGCATAATCCTTCAATAATCGAAGATATCTCCTTACATGTTTTGACATAGTGTTTTTTTCTTAGCTCCAAACACAAGAGATTTAGATGTTTTCCTGAGAAAACAGGAGTCGGGCTTTGGTTTCCGGGTGCTTGGAGGGGACGGACCAGATCAGCCTGTAAGTGAAACTGCTCACAGTTATCTCATAGTATTGCCGTTGGAATAATCTTACTCTATCATCCTCATTTCCCATCATCCCCTCTAGGCAGTTCAGTGATGGCAAAATTGATCGATTCACTACCTGCCTTTCAGAGATCAGGAATTGGTCCAGGTTACCTTTATTTTTTCCCCTCTTTGCGGACACCGGTCTCCGAGGTTCTGTGCCCTTCCCACTACCGAGCCCGTCCTTGGCCATGGTTTTTTGTTGGGCCGAGGACACCGGTGGTGTTTCTACGGCAGTTGCTGTGTCTCGGAGCCCTCGGAAGGGCCGTGTCGGTGCCCAGCTTTTGCCCGCTGACACCTAGTCCTGGTGGTGGCCTTGGCACAGGATGTGCCCGGATTCAGTGACCGGTGTTGTGTGCACAGTGGCGCATCCTGGAAAGTGGCCGAGCAGAAAGGAAGCGGTTGCTCCTCCTGTCAAAATTTCATTAGGCCGTTCCTTTTCTTGCAGCCCAGTGAAACCAGGTTTGAGATGGTGTCACACCCCTTCATTCCCTGCTTCTCCCGCTGGGTTTTTAAGCACGCACTGAGTTGGAGGCAGGTGGGCACATGCCAGTGGAGACACCCCTGGGTAGTCTGTTCTCCAAGGGCAGGTTTTAGGAGACCCCCCTCTATTTTCAAACATGCATAAATTTCTCTCTGGGAAGAAGCACTAAGAATTGTACTGTATATCAGGGACCTTTCTTTAAGCTGTTAAGTGGAGAGAAAAAACTTCAGGAATAGATCTGCATAGATTGTTTTCTGATTACAGTGAAGGAATTCGGTTTTTCCATTCCCAGCTGTGATCCGGTGCTAGCCTTTTTTTTCCTTCTCCCCTCACTAATATGCATTTAAAGTAAAGAGCAAATCCTGAGAATGTTACTTCCGTTGCACTTTATAGCATTTGTGATGTTTGGTTTCCGTAACGGCCGTAGGTGTTAGGAAGTGTGGAGCTGATGTCTGGAGTGCTGTGTACTGATGAGCTGCCCACCATTGCTTAACCTCCAACAGTACTAGCTGTAGTTGTCCT
Organism: Platysteira castanea; assembly: GCA_013397175.1. Taxonomy (NCBI): domain Eukaryota; kingdom Metazoa; phylum Chordata; class Aves; order Passeriformes; genus Platysteira; species Platysteira castanea. The sequence continues at coordinate 329,327 of VYXC01000308.1, forward strand.
TAATCTTCCATTGAATCTGAAAGTGATTCTAGCATATGAAATAGAGTGTTCTTATCTGTCTTATATTTAGCAGCACTTTTTGAGGTGGGAGTAGGCAGAACGCGTGATGTTTGAATTCGTTATCCAATCACCAAAAGCTGAGCACTGAGGCAACTTGAGGTGTGGAACTGTCTATAAGCAAGTTTTCAGAAATAAATTTGAGTTCTTCCAAAAGTTTTTATTTCTTCCCCAATCATTCTGCCTCAGTCTCGTAAAAGAAATAAAGTAGAATGAATGACAGAGGCTTTTGTGTCATTAATGTCTGGGAAATCATACCTATAATAAGAACAGGGTGTGTGCTCATTTCAGAAGCTGAACTTTTTAGTAAACTGATGAACACGCTCAAGAGAGCAGAACCGACAAAAATATGGAATCAAAATTTTTGAAGTATTTACTGAATGCTTTGAGACCCCAGATTGTGTCCGCTAGGTCAGCTTGTGCAGAATACACTTGCTGGCCGTGTTTCTGCAAGAGCTGAACACTGGGATAATCTTTGAAGGAGTCTTCCCAAGAGACCTCATCTGTGCAGATTCTCCTGGATTCCAACCACTTTGTGTTCTGATGAATTCATGTTCCCGTTCAAACCCCTGAACTCACAGATTTATATCGGAGCCATAATCCCACTGGGAGCAGCGGAAAAGGATGGGAGGCTGCGTGCAGCGGATGAGCTGATGTGCATCGATGGAGTCCCCGTGAAAGGGAAGTCACACAAGCAAGTTCTGGATTTAATGACCAGTGCCGCACGGAACGGGCAGGTGCTGCTCACTGTCCGGAGGAAGATCTACTTCGGTGGTAGGTGTCTGCTTGCCCAGAAAGAACACTTAAGCCTTGTAATCAAATCCACTGAAGTTGCTCTGGAACTTAAGTACTGCACTGGGGCTGAGCAGCCTTAGTTTGAGGAGGGTCAGCGATAACTCTTAAATGGAAAAAAGCAGAATTTAGTAAGTTGGGCTCTGTTGCTCATTAACTTGCACTGCTCACACAGGTAAGGCTCTGAAAATTAGGAGCATGGGGTGATTTCTTCAAACCTTTTTGCAGGTAGTAGTTAGAACAGCCATTAGTGCTGTGGAAATTGCATAATAACACAGTCTGTTTTCTCTACGTCCCAGAACGGTTTGGGTCGGAAGGGACCTTACAGCTCATTTTGTCCCACGCCCTGCCGTCGGCAGGGACACCTTCCGCACGCTGCGTTCTCAAGTCTTTCGGCCTCGGCATGCAGCAAGATTAACTGTATTCAAACGAGAGCTGTTTCAGGGCAGCATCTTGAGATGCTGTGGTTTTAGATGAGTGTCCAGATCAGCAGTTTAGAGAAGATTAGTCCGTGACTCCATGAATGACAAAGCTGGGATGGGCTTTAGAGCTGACAAGGGTCCCCTGCTCTGATTAGTAATTGCTGTTGCCACCTTGTGCTGGCACTGAGAGCCGAGCTTCACAGTTGTGCTGAAGTTGCTTCGTGCAATTTGTTCCTTATTTGTTGTTTGTCCATTCTCTGCAAGGGGAAAAGCAGGCAGAGGAGGAGGAGCCACAGCCCATCCTGACACAGAACGGCTCTCCACGGCTGAACCGTGTGGACTTTGCCAACCAGCCGTGCCCGGAGGTCTACGACGTCCGTCTGCAGCGGAAGGAGAATGAAGGATTTGGCTTTGTCATCCTCACCTCCAAGAACAAACCTCCTCCTGGGGGTAAGTGCCACGTCCTGGTGGCTCTGCCCCTGCCTGGCCTCGCTGTGGCTTCTCCAGGGAAGAAGAATCTCTTCCTGTGCAGTGCTGGTGTTTCCCTCATAGTCACCTTTCACTGACACTGGCACAGCCCAGCCAGCTGAGTCTTGGTCTGCCTTGCTTCATATTTATGCTCTTTTTCACCCAACTGTGACATAAGTGGGGAACAGGGAATGTATATTCACACAACCCATACCAAGGAGTGTGCGCTTGTCACAGGGCAGCACTGGGGATGTAGACATTTGTCAGGCCGTGGTGATGATGCATTAATTCATTGGCATTTTAATGGAAGCATAGTTTCAACCTTGGCTTTATATTACTTAATCAGGTAAATTTTCTTATTTTGGGGATAGGAGGAAGTAGAGTCTACAGTATTTGATGGAAAGCAATGAAGTTGTTACCATCATTAAGTGTGTTTGTCTAGAAAGATCATTAAAATGAAAAAGTAGCCTGGTCTGGTATTGCAGTTGTGAGATCTGGACACGGCTCAGGCACAGTTGTCTCTAGTTCTGCCTCTGTGTTCGTCTCTGGGAAAGGAACTGAAATCAGTCTTTTTTCTTTCTACTTCTCATAAAATTCCTTCTTTTCCCCATTCTGTCTGTTCTGGCCCCGTAGCTTTGTCTTCCAGAGGAGTCTGTGCAGGGCACAGTGTCGCTCTGGGGTGAACCAAGGGAACCAAGCCAGGAGAGCTGGAAGAAATTTGAGACAACTATTACAAGTGCATGTTCATCTCAGAGATCAGGAAAAGGGGTCAAGTCTATGCAGAGCTGATGTAGCACCTTGCTGGCCATGCACAGGGTCCCTGCTCAGGTCCTCACCTGACTGAGTCAGTCCCCAGCAGGAGAAGTTTGATGTCTTTTTTAAGTGTGTTTAAGGGTTAAATTTTGTTTGCGAGTAGGAAGTGTTTGCCCTTGCATCTGAATCTCTGCATTGCACCAGATGCCTGTAACTCTCTCTGGGCCCACACTGTCCTTCAGGGTTGATGCCTGAAATGGAAAACTACATTATATATGGGAAAATCAACTGCTCTGGAGCACCCCAGGGCCACACGTTCTCACTCATCCCTTTGCAGATGTGACCCATTTCCTTCCCATGTTCTCCTTCAGGCTCAACACCCTGTACGTGACAAGGCCATGCTGTTGGGTTGGCATCTCCATTCACTCACAGTGAAGCATTCATTATTTGCGGGTTGGTCCTGTACTAGCAGTGCCACTCTTTGGAGCAGGAGAGGAGAGACGAACACTGATCTCAGCTCTGCAATGACCAGTGACAAGACCCAAGAGAATGGCCGGAGCTGTGCCAGGGGAGGGTTAGGTTGAATATTAGGAAAAGGTTCTTCCCCCAGAGGCTGGTGGGGCTCTGACCAGGCTCCTCAGAGAAGTGGTCAGAGGCCCAAGGCTGCCAGAACTCAAGGAGAGTTTGGACAATGCTCTTCAGGCACAGGGTGGGATTTGTTTGGATGTTGGGATGTCCTCTGCAGTGCCGGGAGTTGCTGAGCCCTGTGGGTCTCTCCAGCTCAACATATTTTGTGATTCTGTGACTGGCAATTCTGGGTCTATGTGATGCTTATCTGATGTGCACATGGTAGGATTCTCGAGGTTGCCCTGTGCAGGGCCAGGAGCTAGACTTTGATCCTTGTGGATCCCTTGCCACTCAGGATATTCCATAATTCTGTGAATACTTACGGTGTTGCCATGCCCGTTCTTGTTTCCTAGTGATCCCTCACAAGATCGGGCGGGTTATCGAGGGAAGCCCGGCTGACCGGTGTGGGAAGCTGAAGGTGGGCGATCGAATCTCAGCGGTGAACAGCCAGTCCATCATGGAGCTCTCTCACGACAGCATCGTGCAGCTCATCAAGGATGCGGGCAACGTGGTGACTCTCACAGTGGTGGCCGAGGAAGGTAAGGAAGGTGCCGCCACACTATCAAAGTTGGGTATTTATCACTGCTGAAGTTTATTGGCTTAAATGGACTATTTGAGGATGTTTGGAAATTAAGGAGAGTGAATCTTAGAATGTCCTGAGTTGGGTGGGACCCACATGGATCATCAGCTCCTGGAAGCTGAATAAGTTGGAAGCTTATGTGTTTGCTCGGGAAGAGCCAAAGGCAGGTGGGACAGAGAGAGGGAGCTTCCAAGGTGGTTGTACCCAAAAAGAAGCTAGAAGAACGCAATGAAGAGAGGGAGCTGCCAAGGTGGTTGTACCCAAAAAGAAGCTAGAACAACGCAATGAAGAGTGAGAGAAATTCCCATTGTGTGAGAGAGAGAAAGTGCTGCTGACGTAGAAACGTCCGGTCCAGACCTCGTATTCTCCAGCCAAGGAGAAATGACGCCTCCTCAGGGGGCTGCGGCAGCCACAGGATGATGCTTAGTGAGAAAATCTCACCCCGGCTCAGGGCCCGGCTCCTGCAGCTGCAGGTGCTGCCAGAGCTCTGTTCCCAATGAAGCTGGTGCTGCCGAGATGCTCTGTCCCTGCTCTAAGGCCACAGGGATTCGCACTTTTCCAATCTCTCCATTTAAACCCTCAGTTTTATCTTTCTCCCACGTTAAAATGCACGAATTCCCTAATGCCACATCCCCGCAGAAGAAACACTCTGCGGTTCTGTCTGCCAAAGCTCCCCTTTGGAAAAGGGTCACATCCCACCCCACGGGAAAAAACCTTGACAGGGTCTTCGTGCTGATCTTGCACCAGCAAAACCCGCTGTGTCACCTGAGCAGCAAAGCGAGTCCTAGGGATCGCAAAGTCCCATCCTCAGAGACTGTGACTTAATGACAGCTCCCATATAACACTGCATGCGCTGCGGTATTGTTTCTAAACAAAAATGTAAATACGTAAAATCCAGTAATTTGGAGAGAAAAGCTGTTTTCCAGCCCTGCGTTTCTCTCGAATGCTGCTTACGGGTTTAATTAAACTCCCTATCATTATTTTGTCAGCAAGTTGGCTTTCTTCACCTTTTAAATAAGAAATACCTAGAGCCAGGCTGTGAATAAAGCCAGCAGATGATTCTCTACGTTCACGTTCGTTGCAAATATTTAACATGCCATCTCAGCCTGTAACACAGAATTTCAAAGACTGAATGTTCCTTCTTGTTAACGCTTGAAGTAGAGAGACCTCTATAAGTTGTTATTTTTCTATTAAGATTTTTATTTTTATCAAATCCGATTCATTCCAGTTTGAAGGGACACACTTCAAAGCAGTTGCCATGGGTGATTATAATAAAACAACTGAAGTTTGAGTTGGTTGAATTAGATCTGTTTTCTCTGCAGCTTTTAGTCATCGAATCCCAAACTCATTTGGGTTGGAAGAACCTGAAAGCCCATTTCATTCCACTCCCTGCCATGGGCAGGAACACCTTCCACTTGTTTTCAAAATAAGTTTTCCAAATGTCATGTTTATACTTATTATTTATGCATGACCTTACATGGACTCTGCGTGTAAAAAACCCTTCCCACTGCCTCAATTACAGATTTGGAGCCAAAATAGAGAGATAAAACCAGAACCTGGGGAGACTCAACAAAGAGAGGAAAAAACCCTCAGTAGCAGGTCGTAAAACCAGAGTGAAGATCAGTCAGAAAAAATCTGTGGCTCAGAGGAGCGGAGTTGGCGTGTTTCAGACGTAAAGAATTTTGTGACAATGAAGGAGAAAGAAGTAGAACCGGTTCCACTGGAGTGGGAATACATCTCCACTTTAAAATTCCCCTTGATGTAACTGAAGAAATAGAGTTTAGCTTGCAGTAGAGCCCTGTGTAGTGGGGGAATCCGGCATGGATGTGGGCGAGTCTGGGCTTCAAGCACTCAGGGAGAGAGCTGAGCCTCACAGGGCTGGTTCGCGCCCAGGAAAATCCGGGATACGGCTCCAAAACCACAAAATGCCCTTTCTTCTAGAAGCTGTTGAGCCTCACAAAGCACAAACCCTGATAGAGTTTGCTGTTCCCTGGCTTTGTCCTCTGAGACCGGCAACAAAACCTCTGCCCGGTCCCCTTTCCTCCCTCCAAGCTTTCATGGACCTGTGATCTTTGCTTTTCATGGGGGTAAATGAATTCCCTTCATGCGCCAGAAGAGATTCTTTAACATTTTTCACAAAAGCAGGAGCCTGTCAGCTTTTGTCATGTATTAGCTGGGAACAAACAAGAGGAGGCTGCAGAGAGGGCTGCAGGATTTGTACAAACAGATGGCGTTTTTCTTGCCTGTGCTTCTAAATTAAAAGTCTGAGGATAAACCAGGAGTATAAGTTGACATTTTATCTCCAGAGAAAAACCTCCTTAAGGCATATCATGGGAACAGCACCAAGCAGTTCTGTGGAGGGCTCGGGAGGTCTCACATACCTGAGAAATTCAGTGTAATATGCTTTAAATTTCCCTTTCCTTAACATTCTTGAGCTCTTTTTGTATTTTAGTGGAATTGGTTTGTTCTTAATTAAGAAATGCAGTAATGTGCTGCACCTAACGGGGCTGGAACACCTCTAGTTTTGGTGCTGGGAATTTTTTTTTTTTTAACCCTTTCAGGGAAAAGGAATTATTAGCTTATACTTCAGCACAAAAGTCCATCTTGGGCCGCTACTTGCCATTCAGGTTCTTGCTAAGAGGCAGCTTTTTGCATAGACTGTGGTTCTTTATTCTTAAGTGACCGTGTCATTTTGTATCCTGAAACATGGGTTTTTTTCCAGAAATGGCGCTGGATTTATTATAAAGTGCACACTAACAGTATTTTCCATGGAGGGGAAAATAATAGGAAGTTATTTGAAATGGTTTTATTAAAACCTTATTTTTTACTTAGCTTTTGGGAGAAGGCAAAACACTTTAAAATACCTCTTGATCGCCTGCCAGTGAACTCCTCCCTGCAGTGTGGCTGTGGGATCAGTTCCTCACCTTTCCTGGAGCTGGGCAGTAGAAAACACTGTTGTGCCTTAAATGAGTTGGCAATTTCGCCCTATTTGATGGTGCCGTCACCTCCAAATCCCCATTGCTCCTGCAGATCCTCATCCCCTTACCTTTACAGAGGGATATTTCTCAAATGGACATTGTTCTTCATATCTTACAAAATTTTATGATATTGAATGTCCGAACCGATTTCACGGCTCTCATCAGCCCCGATCCCCTCTGGCATTTATCAAGTTGCATACAGGCTAAAACCCTTCTGTTTGTGTCAGGATCCGTACAATTGTGTTGGTTTTTCCTGAGGAAAAGCAGAGTAAAAGAACAAAAGTAAAGAATTTATTCTATGGAACTAGTGAGCTGTACTTGTGTTCCCGGCTTGGAAAATCCTCTCTCTGTTGTGCCCGCGTGAGCTCAACTCGGCCTGGTCCGAAATGTCGCAGCTGCGGTTCCTGAGGAGCGGTAGCCTCAGTGCTGGTGGTGACCATTGTCCTGGCTGTGGATTTGTGAAGTTGTGACTGCTGATTTTGTTTGAATTTTAGAGCAACGTGGTCCTCCATCAGGAACAAACTCGGCCAGGCAGAGCCCAGCCCCGCAGCACCGACCACTGGGATTGGCACCGATCAACCCTGACAGGTTGGGAAAAGGGGCTGGGAATGGTGGGAAAAGCTTGGCCAGAGGGATTAATGCGAAGGTCATGTCCACATCCTTTCACCTTTCCGTAGGGGACCTACAGAAGGCGAAGCCGGAAAAGAAGTTTCTAGTAGTTATCGGCCGTCCTGGCCCGAGCACAAGCACTTGGCACAGTTGGATGCCGCTTCAGGTGTTGGCAGCCGTTATTCCCAGGTACAAAAATCCATCCAGAGGGTGTGGAGACATGGGGAATACTTGTCCATCAAGGCACTCCAGTGGCATTGCCACGGAGTTCTCAAAAGCAGAATGTTAAAACATTTCTCTGTCGGATACGAGTAGAAGAGTTGCATATAAAAATGTACTAAAGTGTCTCACGGAATGTTTTGCTCATGTTTTAAGTGTGATTATCTCCTTAGGGTAGTTAAGCGCTCATTAAAGTTACGAAAGAAACAGAAAATGCTTGTGATGGAGCTACTACAGACCCTTTGGCAAAGTTTCTTCAAGAATTTTGTGCCTATCTCAGCCTTAGAAAGAAAGATGCTGTGAATGTTTAGACTTAGATTAAAACCATTACCCTGAGACACCCCAGAGTTGAGATGAATGCAGTTTAAGTGCTCAAAATATAGAAATGTTGAAATGTTTTCTAGAAAAACGGAAGGTTAAATCTCACTACAGGTCCTCATCTTTCTTTTTTTCCCCCCCCCCCTCCGACTTCCTGCACAGAATCCTGGCTGTTTCCCAGTGGAGTTGGAAAGGGGCCCTCGAGGGTTTGGATTCAGCCTCCGAGGAGGAAAGGAGTACAACATGGGCTTATTCATCCTCCGTCTGGCTGAGGATGGGCCAGCAGTCAAGGATGGGAGAGTCCATGTGAGTTGGGCTTCTCTAATCAATTTGTTGATGCAATCGATACATAAATTTACTCGGAGCGGCAACAAACTTGGATTTTCACGAGCACAGGGTCCCAGAACAGTATCTAGGCCTCTGACCTTCTTCCAGCTGTCCCTGTGGCCATGGGCTTTTGAGAGAGAGAGATCCATGGACAGCTCTGGCCATCCCAAAGGAATTGTCTGCCTTGCTGGGGTTACAGTAGCACCCCTTCTGGGTGTGAGCAGCAGCTACTCGGGGGTATCTTGGGAGCCCCAGCAAGAGATTGCACAGTGAAGCGGAGAGCTGGGAGGAGAATCACTGTCCAAGTCAGTTAATTTTTAAGGAATGTTTGTGTGTACATTGTGCTGCTGCTGTTCTGTACCATCTCTGGAGATATAAACCTGATTTTTTTCTAAATACTATGTTAATTCTTGTATTTGTGTAAGGAATTCACTCTCAGCTATTGTGGTAAAAGCAAAGTACATGGGTGCAACAGAAGGAATAATGGTAGATCACACTCTGTGGCTACTGCCCAGAGCTGGATTTTCAGAGGCTGGAGCGCGGAGCTGAGCCATGAGATGCCATCCCTTGCAGTCCTTGTGCTTCCCTGCTGCTGGCACGTGGCTCTACCTCTCTTTGTACTGTATTTGCAGAATGGGGCTGGCACAGATACTTCCTGTGAAGCTTAATTGGATGTGGAATTCTTAGTATTCATAACTTCTCTTATCCTGTTCTTCACAGTAATTAGCATTTTTCCCCACATGCTTGAGTGTAGCATTCAGTGCTAATATTTTTTCTCATAGTCCTCCTTCAAGTGGCGTCACACTGAGCTCCAGGGCTTTGCTTTTTGGGCAAAGCAAGCAAAACATTCTTCAGCCCAGAGAAGAGGAGCCGGAGGTCAGACCTCACCAGGGTCTGCAGCTTCCTCCCGAGGGGCAGGACAAGTGACAGGCCCTGGGGGAACGGCTGGAGCTGCATCAGGGGAGGTTTAGGTTGGCCACTGGGAAAAGCTTCTTTCCCCTGAGAGTGGTCAGACCGTGGAATGGGCCACCCAGGGAATGGTCACGACCTCAAGGCTGCCAGAGTTCAAAGAGTGTTTGGACAATGCTTTCGGGCACAGGATGGGGTTGTTGAGGTGTCCTCTGCAGAGCCAGGAGTTGGACTGGATGATCCTTGAGGCTCCCTTCCCACCCTCCGCACTAAGCTCCTCCCAGTGCCGGGATGCGCCAAGTCCCCAGCCCAGCCTGGACCGCGGATGGGCCGAGCTTGCCCAGCCTGAGGTTACTCGCACTTTTCATTTCTTGTCATCCGGATGCAGTGTCACTTTCTGGCCGTACTTTATGGTGTGAGGAGGAATTTCTCATCCAGCTAGCTGAGCTGTCTCGGTGTGTCCCAGTCTCAGCCTGTACATGAGGAGCCAGCAGTGACCTCCTTTGACAGAGTGTCTTCAAACAAAGTCCAGGCAGCCTCCTTAAGCTGCTGATGTTACATGCCAGTGACATCTGTTGGCTGCTGCGTGCAGTGCCAAATAGGCTCCCGCTCCCTTTTTCCCATTTCCCTTCCCAGTTTCCCCTAATAGACAACTCGTTTTGGGGTACGTTATTCCAGTCCCTTACCGGCAGTCGGGGAGGTTAGCGCAAGCCAAAATTACCTGCCTGGTACCTGTGAGAGTTGTTTACTGGCTGCGAGACCTCACCACTGAAAGAAAAATTCCTTTCCCTACATCAAACCTGTTGTGTGGTGTTCAGCTCTGCAGTGGGTGTTGGGAAGGTGCTGTGCCCTCCCCTGGGTAAGGTGACCTCAGACAGGTGTGATGTGGTTGATCCAAGTGCTCCCTCTGCACCATGATCTGGAACGAAAATACATTCAAGCACCTCCTGTATCTGCCTTGTTGCTTGTAAATAAATAGAAGATGTGGTTAAGATCTCTGGAATCTTTTCCTGAGTGGACGACCTCTGCGCACCTCTGAACCTCCAGACCCTGGGGTCACATCCTGCTCATCATCCATGGAACGGCGTCACTAATGCCAACCGGATTTTAGCATGAGAGGGAAAACAAAAGCATCTGCCTCTATTATTTTTCCTTTCTAAATTAAAAACCAGTTCTCAGTGCCAGAGATTCCCAAAGACTAACCCACTGCTCTTTTTTCTTCAGGTTGGTGACCAAATTGTGGAAATTAATGGAGAACCTACCCAAGGAATCACTCACACACGAGCCATTGAGCTGATTCAGGCTGGAGGAAATAAAGTTCTGCTGCTGCTGAGACCAGGGACTGGATTAATACCAGATCACAGTACGTTGTCTCAGGGGCCGTTTGTTGCTGAGGGTCCGAGGCAGGGAAGTAAAGCGGGATAAGGAGATTCTGCTGCTTGTTCACTGCAGTAGTTGGCAGTTGCCTTTGTGATGGCTGTGCATTTATTATGGAATTAAATTTAAAATTAAATTAAAATATAAAAATTGTAAGTTAAAATACCTGTTTTCAAATACGAGGAATATTTGGGGTAAAATTAACACATGACAAGTACGTAGGAGTATTGCACAATATGAAATTATTCCATATTTCTAATTAGTTTCTCAGCTCTGTCCAAGCTAATCAAGTTTTTCTATAAAAATATGCTGATGAACCCTGATTGCCTTTTAATTTAAATGAAAATTCTCTTTGCTACAGTGTTGTTAAAATTTTGTTTCCGTACATATTTACTTCTGTTTTCAGCCTTCTAAATTATGGGCTGCTTTGTTTTTCAAAGCCAAAACTTCAGGAAAGCAGGAAAGGGACAACTTTGCTCTCCAAAGGGATTCAGTTTGATTCAAGGTGATTTCTGCATCTACAACAGGAAACCGCAACTTTGTAGGCCAAAAAAAAAAAGGAAGGATAGCAAAGCAAATGCTTGCAGGAGCCACAGAGCTGAGAACTGATGACTTGGGGTCTGACTTGGCCCCAAAACTGCAGATCAGAGACTTGTGGCAGTGGCAGCATTTTACAACAAAGAACATTTAACTTCCTAAATACGCATTTTAGTGTTTGTAACCCCCGATGCTGACACCAAGGTGCTGATGGTTAAACTTCCTAAATTGTAGTGTCACTTTTTCTGATAGGGAGTTTTCCAGTCACAGTGACCAACCCTGACTTTATCCTTTCAAAATCCCAAACACACAGTTTGAACTACCAAATACTTTGTGCATTCGGTCACTTACTGGCATTCACTCAAAGGGTAAAATCTGCTCTGAACTGTCTCAATTTCCTCCTGAGAACCAGAAAAGGGTCCTGAGCATCACTCCCCACCCTGCTGGTCACAGAAATTCCCTGAGCTTGAGGGATAAACAGAATCAGACAGAAGGGAACCTCTGAACATGTCCAGGCCAGCCCTCTGTTTAGAGTGGGGCCGGGGATGAGGCGAAGGAAGCGGTAGAGCGGGGAAGGGTTTACTGCCTCTTGCCTTGCTGTTAATCCCACATTTCTGATTGAAATCTTGCTTGCTGTACTCTGTGATTTTTTTTGGTACATACTTCTGGGCTTTTTCTCTTCCTCCTTCAGGTTTGGCTCCTTCCAGTCTGTGTCCCTACGTGAAACCCGAGCAACATTAAGGGCTTTCAGTGCTTTTCTTGGTTTTTCCTTAAAGACTTGGTAAATCTGCATGTCTTGTTTCATCTCTTCCTATTATTGAAGTGCAAAGCTATGAATAACCCCAACTTTTCACTGTTTCAGGTTTCTTTAAGCATAACAGTTCTAGTTTGTTTGGTTTTATTAAACAATGTAGGTCAGTTATTTGAAATTTTGCTCTTTAGGCACAAAAATTGTTTTGATCCAAGACCATGTCGGCCCTGCAGGGATCCGGCATTCTGAGCACTAGATTTTTTTTTTCCAAAATCACATCCTCGGGGTTGCTGTAGGTTGTAGAACAACACAATACCGAAATCTGGCTAAATAAAGCTTTGAGAATTAGCCACTCCGTAATGTTTCTTGAACTCGGTAAGTTTGCTGATTATTACTTTTTGTGTATTTAGTCAAATCTCTCGCTGTTCGCTTCCAGGTGATTGGGATAGCTACAATCCTGCTGAATCAAATGTAATATATGAAGAACAGTCACCATTATTATCTTCATCTTCCCATTCTGCTTCCCCATCTGAAATGTGTTATTTAGCAGTATCAGAAGCTTCAACCAGAGTTCAGCTGTCTGAGGAACTGGAACAAGCAGAGAACACTGTGCCTGACAAGATAAGCACTTTAACTGAAAACCAGTGTGAGAGGAAGCCTCAGTCTTCTCCCCAGAGAACAAAGAACAGATGGGAGTGTCCCTCGAGTCCTGGGTGTGGAATCACTAAAGCTAGTTTGGAAGCGGGGACCAGAAGGGACAGATCTGCCAGCGCAGCAAAGTCAGGGGATGCTGTAGTATATCCTCACATTGGATTCCACAGCCCCGGGAAAGGGGATCCTGAAAAAAACAATCTCTCACATAAATCTGACAGTTCCAGGAGTGAGAGTAAAACCACAGAAATAGGGATGAAGATGAAGAATATTGACAAAAAAGAGTGTTCCAGTGGTAATCGAGGAAGGTCAGCCAGTCCCCGGAGGCATCTCGGCAAGCCAGGAAGCGCAGAAACGGTGGGAAGGATCCAAGGCAGAACATCCAGTGGCGATAAGGCAACTGCTGAGCGGTTGAAAGGTGAGAATGGTAAACCAGGAGTCACTGGGAAAGAGATGAAGCAGAAGACACCAGGAAAGACAGAAGGGTGTTCCGCATTGCAACATTACCCAGCATTATATGGGAATAACCTTCCCTTCAGGGACTCCAGGAGAAATGCTTCTGAGGATGATTTATTAGCCAAGTCCAGCTCTGGAGACACAGGTTCCAGCAGATTCAAAGCCTCCAGCCTTTCCAATATCCCACTGCTTTCCACGGAGAAACAAAGAAAGGTGGAAACACAGGAGGCTCTTACGCTGAACGGTCACTACGGAGAGAGACACGTGGAGCTGCCCAGTGAAACCAAAGATGGAACTTCCCAACCTGAGAGGATTTCTCCTGTAAGGAAAACACTTATAACTCCTGGGCCGTGGAGGGTCCCCAGCAGCTGTAAGGGCACCCCAGCAGCAGGAGTGCCTGGAAAACGGGTGTGATTGACTGACACTGTTTTTTAGAACATGCTTTGGTCAATTTTCCAATAAGAGTAATGTAAAGCATTGGTTCTTCTCTCACAATTGTCTTTTTTTTTTTTTTTTTTCCCCTCAGAAACTGGTTAGAGGGGGGGAAGTGTTTGATTTGTTCTTAAATTATCTAAGCTGCATGAAGGACCTTTCAGATTGCTTAAGTGAAACTCTTCCCCGAGCTGCTGTCCCCATGTCCCTTTGCAGGCCTGCTGCTCCCGGTGTTGCGCTGCCGCAGCTTCCCCGAGCGTTGTGAACTCCAAACAAGGTTATTTAACGTCTCTATTGCCAACGTGATCCTGACTCACTTCCCGTTCTTGTGCCAAGCTATCTACTGTATCCAGTCAACCTAGTCCTTCCCTTGTGGATTCCGGTCACAGATAAGGGAGGTTTGGGCTGAAGTGGGTGTTTTCTCTAGAGCGTGTTGCAGGTTTACATCAGGAAACCCACGTCTTCTTGCTGGATCAGGGAGAGCACGGGCAAGTTGGTTCCGTCAGTTCCAGGGCAGCAAATGAGCTGCTGATGCCGCTCAGTTCATATGGTTCCCGGAATTTTTATACCTAATACAAAACCCTGTAGCTAAATATGGTATTTGACATAATTTTGTAATTTTGTTTTTTCTGCCACAGCAAAATCACTTCAGCTCCTTGATTCGCAGGGATCTGGGTTGCAAACATCCGTGAGAGGAAAGAAAATTCTGGGTTCCGTTAAATAACACAATTCCTTTGGTTTCACTCGTGGCACCGTGACATACTCAGCCTTGGTGTGGAGCTGATACTGAAGTCCCATCTTTTATTATTTAATGCTAGCTAGGAATTGGTTTTTTTCCCCTCTGTAGAGGTGAGAAATGACCGTAGCACGGACTCGGCTGCCAGCGTTGCTTTTGCAGTGAAGTTCTTGCCTGTATATTTTAGGACTCTCCCCTATTTACTATGGATTTGTGATCAAGGAGTTGATGACAAACAGGATACAGGAGACACACCATCTATGGTTTGGGCTGGCAGCGATATCTTAAAGAGGGATGTTCCCACCAGAACCTACTGACACATCAGTCCCACAGCTGTAAGAACAACAGAAACTGAAGGGGTTTATTTTATTCACAGTTTTAGTGATTGTTTCCTGACATCTGAGATTTTTGATGACTGCAGGAAAGCGGTAGAAGGAGGACCCTCGGTCCAGTTTGCTGGAGAAAGACCAGTAAATGATTGAGCTTTACTTACTCAAAATGCAAAATAATAGGATTTACTCTTTGCAAGTGAATATGTCATTTTGGCTTTGAAATGTTAAATACTTTTAGAGGCTAACAAAGCACAGTGAGGCACTTCCGATTGGAATTCTTCACAAGTGCAGCTGTGACTGCTCAAACAGCTTTTAAACAAAGACTTTGGGAATTCAAAAGGCTTTAAAGCAGCTCTGAACCGGGCCGCTCGACACCGGGTGAGCCATTGAGGTTGGCTGCGTAGCATAACACATACAAATGCTCCCTGGGTGGAATATGACTGTGAAATATTTAATACTCTGAAGTAGCCCATGTAGATATTACCCCGTGTTCTTCCCCAGAGGTCGGTTTATGTTGAGCTGTGTGCACGCAGCCTGACCACTGAATACAGTGACAAATCCCATCCTTTAATTCTGGATAAATTAGCACCACTGAAATTATTTCCCTGCCATCAACTCCCCTCTATTTTTCTGTATGTTAATGTGACCTGATAATGTCTTACCTGTGTGTGATTTCTCCTTCCATAGACCTTGTACCTGTACTTCCTGTATCAGACTTAGCCACGTGGCCTTGGAATGCTACGCAATGTATGGATGTACCGGGTGTAAATGTTTATATATTGTACAGCACCTTTATACAAACTTCTGAGGTTCTGACTAGAAAGAGACCTGTAAATCGCTCATTATTTTTTATATAGATATTAAAAACAAACTCCAGTTCATGGCCTGTTGGTTCTGCACTGTCTAAACCAGGTTCTCGGTTAGGGGTGCGATCTAGGTTTTACCCACAAACATGCTGCTCTTCTGGAAAACAAATGCCATTTATTATAAGAAGTCCTCAATCACCTGTTCAAATAACAAATGTTCAGCAAAGATGGTATAAAAATCATTAAATCCTTTAGAAACAGTACAATGATGAAGTACTTGTCCTGCAGGTTTATTTGTACATTTTGCTATATAAAAATGTCATTTCCTTTGACATCTCACAACTTTTCCTTGTACAGAAAATAGCTGTGAACAATTTAGTACCAGCCGGAGCTCTTCTGTGGCTTTAGTGTTTGATGTCCCACACCAGTTCCTACTGGTTTTAGTGCTAGCTGCCAGGATTTGGCCCCGTTAATCCAGTTTTTTCTGTGCATGCCATGGGATGACATCTCTGGTGAGGCCAGTGCATTCTGGATATTGTAGAGAGATAAAGCAGAAGGAAAACTTCTGATACATACACTGAGAATCTATTTTAAAATTGTAATGATAGATTTCCTTAATTTTTTTTTTCTTTCTGCCCACACTGCCGGTTCTCTTCTCTGGTGTCTGGTGGACGTGCCTAGGACTGATGTTCTGGCAGTTCACGGTTTAGTTTTCCGTAACTGCAGAGACCGAGCAAGTCTGGGCCCAAGCCTTAGGTCCAAATGTTCTTCATCTACTGTATTTCCTGCAGGTTTCAGAGCCCAAAGATGCCAAATGTAGCGAAAAGAGAAGCAGTGCTGCCTCCCATGTCAGGAACTCCCAGTAGTCAGCTGCACTCAGAAGGGTTTTGTGACCCTTAAGAACCTGTACTGGGGGAAAAAAAAGGCACCGAATGTCAACGACAACGAGCATTGCCCTCGCTCCTCCTCTGCCCAGCTCTCTGTGCTCTACAGCTACTGACAGTTCTTCCCAGGGAATGTAAACCACTTCTCTAATGAGGTTACAGTAAAAAGTCTCATTTCTAATCTGGCTTTAGCTTGGAAGCGGTTCGACAAAATGTCCATCAGTGTGGATCTTTAAAGACAGCTCATAAATATGATTGCAACAGCAATTTGAATGTTATTTCCTCAAACATTTCTATTTCAATGCATTTTAATATTAGATGTGTTTAAATGAGCTTCAACGTGAGCTCTGTGCCCCACCATACTGCAAGTCCTAAGGAAGAGCTGGATAGCCTCACACTCATCCAATACCTGGGTCCCAGATATCAGTGCTAAAAGCACACACATTGCCCTGTGAATCCCACCCGAGCCAGGTGACCCCTCCGCAGCCCTCGCTCCCATCCGGCCACTCACCTGCAGGCACCGTTCCCAGCCTCGCTGCCCGAGCCAAGGGGATTTTCCCCAGCCCTGGCTCAGGACAGCTCGTTCCTGGCGCAGCTGCCCCTGGCACGGCAGGAACGGGGCGGCCAAAGGAGAGCGACCCCCGTGTCGCAGGGAGTGCTCTGCCTCTGGGGAGTAGCACCTGTATCCTACTGGAAGGAGGAAGCGTGGAGAAAGTGGCAAGCAGGATTCCGGTTCCTCACGGTGGGTCTGTGCTGCCCAAAGTACAAAGGAAGTAAGTCCTGGAGTACCTGTTTGTTCAGCTGTTGAGCTGGGAAGAGACATGCTGGGCATGAAATTCCAGGAAAGCTGCACTTGCAGTAGCAGCTGGAGCGAGAAGCAGCAGAAGTTGTTTGCTGTCTGCTCGTTCCCCATCTTCACCTCAGTCCTCTGGAGCTCTGGGCCACCGGATGTCACCTTTGCTTTTCCAGCAGCTTTGCTGAAGGGTTTCTGAAGGTGGCGGCGGGCTTTGCTGCAGCTGGAATTTATTTCTGTTTCGGGAAGCGTCTTACTGTATAGTCTGCGATTTAACAGTTCCCGTGCCAAGTTAATTGCGGTGGAAGACGGCACATGAAGCCAGAGGACTTGACTAGGATGCCCCAGACCACTACCAATCACAGGTTACAAAATACCTAATCCCCAGGTAACAAAAATACTAAAAGCTCAGGTTACAAACATACCAAACCCCCAGCCTACAAAAACACTAAAAACCCAGCCTACAAAAATACCAAGCAAACAGGCCTACAAAAAACTAGGTTCCAAAATACCAGAATAACCTAGTTTCAAAATAATAGAAAACCAAATTTCAAAATACCTAAGAAAAACAGGTTTCAAAATCTCAGATTTAAAATACCAAAATTTTAACCTAACCCTAACCCAAGTTCCGAAATACCAAAGTAACCCAGTTTCAAAATACCAGAACAGCGAGTTCAGAAATACGAAAGTAACCCAGTTTAAAAATATCAGTATATGAAGTTCCAAAATACCAAAAGAATTCCATTTTTAAAGGTTTAGGTTTAGGTTTAGG
>VYXC01000309.1:4877-112842 GCA_013397175.1 Platysteira castanea
ACCGGCGATCCTGACAAACTCTGAGCCTTTAAAATGGGAGGCGGAGCGAGCATCGCTAGGGTTTTAACTGGGATTGTGTGGCCCAGCCTGTCATTTCCCTAATGAACGGGCAGGTTGTGATAAGTGTGGTTTAAAATTTATTTCTGAATTGTCCAAGTGTCCGTGCTCTACGTTTCCAAGCAGAGCATGGACAGAGAGTCAGAGAGTCCCGCCCCAATACGGAACTGTGTGACAGTTCTGAGACTGCAACCACGTGTTCACAAAGGGTTTTAATAATCACAGAATTCCTTAGTTTCACTGCCAAACTCCTCATTTTACTGTGTGTGGGCCCAGCGTTTCCTTGTTCTTGAACTTTCCTTCTGTTGATGCTCTGTGAAATGTGTTCTGACTGGTCTCTGCCTGGGATGTTTCCTCCCAGAAACTGATCAAAAACTGATGTTTCCTGCCATGGCCCCAGGTTTTATCTCTGGCAGTTCTTCGGTTGAGCTCCAGCTTTTTCTTACTCTGGTTTCACTTACTAAATACAGAGTATTTTTACTCTAGAGATAGTTTATACTTGCAAGGTGTGGGTACAAACTAGACAGAAGAGATCTTTGTGTTCCTGTAGTTGAGCTGGAGGACTTTCTATCACAAGGTTTTGGGGCTGCAAGAGGCTCAAGAGGAGACTGGTTGGCTTTATGGAAGTTCTCCCATTAGGGAGGAGCCAGGGAGATGTTCTCTGTGAGAAAGTCCCCAGCACAGTAAGGACATGGACCTGTTGGAGCAAGTCCAGATGAGGCCACCAAGATCATTGGAGGGATGGAGCTGTGAGGAAAGGCTGAGAAGATCTGGATTGTTCAACCTGGAAAAGAGAGGGCTCTCAATTGGCCTAATTGTGGCCTTCCAGAATCTGAAGGGAGCAACAAAAAAGATGAGGAGAGACTATTTATAAGGGTCTGGAGTGACAGGAAAGGGGGAATGGCTTCAAAATAGCAAGAGGGTAGTGTTAGTTTGGATATTAGGAAAGAATTCTTCCCTGTGAGGGTGGGGAGGCCCTGGCACAGGTTGGCCAGAGAAGCTGTGGCTGCCCCATCCCTGGAAGTGTCCGAGGCCAGGTTGGACGGGGCTTGGAGCACCCTGGTCTAGTGGAAGCAGTCCCTGTCCATAGCTAAGGTTTGGGATGAGATGATCCTTAAAGTCCCTTCCAATCCAAACCATTCTGGGATTCTGTGAAGGTAAATCCAGAGCCAGACGGGCAGCTGGACATGAGAGCACTCAGGAGAAATGTGTGTACTTCTGGTGGTTTCTGACTGTCATTTGGCTGCCTGGGAGGTGACATAAAGGGACATTTAGTTAGGCCTGGTATGGGAATTTCTACTTAGACTATAAGTTGTTCAGTGTATGTATGTGGGTAGAGCAATAGATCACAGAATCCCAGAATGGTTTGGGTTGGAAGGAACCTTTAAGGTTCTTTCCAACCCGTGCCATGGGCAGGGACACCCTCCATTAGACCAGTTTGTTCAGAGTCTGTTTGGGCGGGGCGGGGGGCAGGTGTGGTCTGTGTTTTTTAGGGGAATGCTAAGTGGTAGAACTGTAGAAGTAGTGGATTCCTGGAACAAGGAGGACACCAGAACTAGGGTTTTGCAGTGCCTGAACACCATCATCAAAGCACAGAGAGTTTTACAAGCCCCATTCCTTCCCATGCTTATGTCTTTTTTTAATTCCATATGGAGAACAACTTTGGAGATGAGTTTCTGGGCTCTGGTCCCCTATTTGGAATTTTGGTCCCTCTGTCACTTCAAAACTAACATTTCATTGCTAGAACTTCCAAGTTTTCCTTTCTCAAAGGAAAAGGCCAGAGACCTGAGGGTAGTGTAAATCTCTCTGAATGGAGGCACTATTCCTCAGTTTATGGGGACTTTTGTTAAGGGTGAAAGAACCTCTGTTTTTTCTCTCTAATCTGCAAGGATTGAACCTTGAAACATTGAAGTATTGAAACAGTACTCTGCTTCAGAAGGATGTATTTTAATTCATTCAGTTAATTGTGGAGGAGGAAGAGTTTGAAAGCAGTTCATGGGAATGGATCTGCTTTCTTTATACAGGTTTTGGGGGTTACCATACCTTCGTAGTTCGAAGTAGTCACTTTTCATGCTGTGTTCATAGCTCACAGCATATAGACTAACACTGTAGTTTTAATTATACAAAGTAAATTTAAGGACAGGTTTTTAAATGCTTTTGTTGTAGATACTTAGTTGTAACTTTAATGTCTACTTCAAAAACATGCTTATAAGCAGACCTGAAAGGTGGGTAGGGCTTGAGGACCAGCAAGGAACATGCTCTGGTATTTGTTTTATTAAAAAAACATGTGGTGGGTAGGAAATTAATGCCTGTTTTATTAAAGAAAATTAAAGCTTAGGGTGATACTACTATTTCCTGAGGTTACATAGGGAAGCAGATCATAATGAGGTATGGGAATGGGTGAATGTTCTTTAATTAGACTTTGACAGCAATGCTTTTTGTTTTTCAGGGCAAATGACCCAGCTTTGTGAACTGATCAATAAAAGTGGAGAGCTGCTAGCAAAAAATCTTTCTCATCTGGATACAGTGCTCGGTGCCCTGGATGTACAGGAACACTCACTAGGTGTTCTTGCTGTCTTGTAAGTGTTGCTTGCTTTTAATTAAATATTAAAACTTCAGGAAATGAGCTGAACTGTCAGCCAAGCAAAGTGTTTTGTTCTGGCACTGACACAAGTTGCCTGAAGAATCTGTGTCTGCCTCATCCCTGGAAGTGTCCAAGGCCAGGCTGGACGGGGCTTGGAGCAAGCTGGGGTGGTGGAAGGTGTCCCTGCCCATGGCAGGGATTGGAACTGGATGGGCTTTAAGGTCCCTTCCAACCCAAAGCATTCTGGGATTCCGTGGTAAATGTTTTTCCGTACGTGTTCAGCAAAAAGATATAAAATGAGCTTTTCAAACTTTATTTTCAGGGCATTAATGCACTGAACTGTAAGCGTGGAGCAAGACGTTTTGTTCCACTAAAAAATGGGTTTTTATCATGGGTCTTGGGTGTTTGTCTTTAGACAGCACTGAGGCTCTTACTGCTGTCTGGAGTTTAAGATAAAACCTGAGTTGCCTTGGGGGTGCTGAACCAAGGTATTTAGCCTTGAAGTTCAAACTGGCTGTATCTGACTTCAAGTGAACTACCTGCAGGTTCCACTGCTATTTTAAAATTCACTTTTAAAGGAAAGACCAGAATTCTCGTACTGGTTCTACTACACCTTTGAAATGAAATACTGATAATACTGAAGATGATCTTTGTTTGCCATTCTGGTTTGCCCTAAATTAAAAGTTATGTTGTGCAGAGAAAGATATTTTCAAATGATGTTGTGCAGCTACTGGAGAAATCCTATGCCATGTCTCATAAACACTTTGGATTTGTTTGCAAGCATGTGCATGTAGAGACCTAGCAGTGAAGATTAATCTCTTTTATGAACCTCCAAGCAATGAATGCTAAACCTTTTGTTTCTCTGTTTCAGGTTTGTGAAGTTTTCTATGCCCAGCATCCCTGACTTCGAAACGTTATTCTCACAGGTGCAGCTTTTTATCAGCACTTGTAATGGAGAACACATCAGATATGCAACAGACACTTGTAAGTTAAGCTTAATTTCAGACTTCACGTATTTTTGGATGGTTTGGTAATACTGCTTTTTCACTGGGATGTTTTTTTGTTTGTTTTTTACTATGTTTAGTTGCTGGCCTGTGCCACCAGTTAACAAATGCCCTTGTGGAGAGAAAACAGGTAAGCAAGTATCATCTAGTACAAATAAGCTACTACAAACCCCAAGGCTTAAAGGGGATGTTACCAGCCTCTTACTCCATAAAGATTTGCCATTAACCTTCACATCAGCTGTTTCTGTGCAGCTCCTTAGTTGTTTAGCTTACTGAAAGGTAATGAACCAAACTCAAAATTCTAAGATTTCTTTAAGGAAAACCTAAGGAAGATAATATATTTGGGAAAAGAGTCACCTAAAAACATGTTCTCCCACACAAAGTAGGAAATCTGCAGTACCAAGAATGTTCTTCAGACAATGTGTACATGAGTAGGGGAAAGAGCTGCAAAGGTTGTTAGCACTGGTGAGTCAGTGATTTTAGTTTCAGTGTTCTTCTCACTGGTGCTATATAATGTTCTTAATGAAATGACTTAAAATGTGCAGGAAACTTGATTAAGAAATACTTGACCAGTGGTTTTGTTGCTAAAATCCTGACTTTTGAGGCCACTTTGGTGAAATCTAGCCTGACGTAGACCAGATTTGATCTCTACTTTGAGTGAAGTGAGAGCCTTGTCTTTAGTATTTGGTGGGAGTTAGATGGAGTCTTGGAGTCAAGGAAGGTTTTCTAATTGATACAGATTGCCTTATTCCTGATCAGCTTGGCTTTGTGAAGCAGAATTGATGACTTTATTAGGAGAAGTTTTGTAGCCAAGGTTAATTTCATTTTCCAAGAGACTGCGATATTCTACAAAAAGGGAACCTCAAGTTAATTATAACTTAATGGAACCTGTCAATTAGTGTTATTTTTCATTTGTAAGTGTCAAGATAAGATCCAATGTGCTGCCATCTATGAGAAATTATCTGAAAGAGATGTAATTTCTGACAGCCCCTGCGAGGAATTAGCATTCTCAGACAAGCCATAGACAAGATGCAGATGAACACAAACCAGCTGACCTCAATACACGCAGATCTCTGCCAGGTAAGGGGATCAGAAAGGCTTTTTGTGGCCATAAAAGCTTATAAAATACCTGTAAACCTTCAAGGAAATGCATGTTCACATATTGCAGTGTAAGAATGGATTTTCAATTGGTTTTTTGTTTGGTTTGGTTTTTTTCCAGTAGTAAATAAGAAGATATACTGAAATAAAATCTGAATCTGATATACAGATTGATTACTAATTTTAAATGTTCAGTGCGTGTCCTCAGATCTTTGATTTTGTTGATGACTTCAGAAAGTCCTTTGGCATCCCTTCTCTATGGGCTGAAAGTCACACAGAGCTTATCTTGGGTGATATCAGTGTAATATCCAGCTACTGTCTGCTCAAGTCTGACAAAAGGCATGTTTGTCTTGGTGTCTTTGGCCTGGATTTGTACTTTGGTCTCATTCTTGGCTCCTGGGATTTAGATTTGACAAGAACGTTCAGAGAAATATTTCGTGCTGCCAGCACAGTAGTCTGATAGGCTTGGAGTTTCAAATAGCTCTGTCAGAGTTTATTTTCTTTAGGAGTCAGGTAATTTTATAACAGTTCATAATCTGTTCTAAGGTTTTTCAACCTGTGTTACTCCACTACTGACATGCTCTGTTTTTTTAACTCGTGGGAGAGTGATATTTATGCAGTAGTATTAATTAATTTAGTTTCAGTTCCTTCTCATGGAAATTTGAATGGAAATGGCTAATTTATGAAAACTTGGTTTATTTTCTTGTAGCTCTGTTTGTTAGCAAAATGCTTTAAACCTGCCCTCCCGTATCTAGATGTGGACATGATGGATATTTGTAAAGAGAATGGGGCATATGATGCGAAGCACTTTTTATGTTACTACTACTATGGTGGGATGATATACACTGGGCTAAAGAACTTTGAAAGAGCACTCTACTTTTATGAACAGGTAACTTGAAATGAAATGATAAATGTGAAGTGTGATCTCTGGAAAGGCAAAAGTAGATGTGTAACAGTTCTGAGAAAACACAGCACCTCTGAACTGTCACAAGCAAACTGTCTTTGGAGGTGTTTTCCTTTAAGACAGTCTCTTACAGCCTTATTGCAGTATAAAGCTGTGCAGCTCAAAGGGTGATGTTAAATTTATCTCACTATAAATATTTTTCAGCTGCCTGCTTGAAACTGCAGCACAGAAACAGGTCACAGGCTGACACACGGTTGTGTGTCCTTAAAAAATAGTCCAGTCGTTTTTCTAAGGCCTTTGCTCCTTTTATGAGAGGAGTTATGCTTCTTCAAGGCTGCTATAATATTTGCTAGTTTTGCTTCATCTGGGAAAGAAAAGAAAATAGCAAAATTGGGAAAACTTTGTGTGTGAGGGAAATGCTGTGAAATGTGCAAAACAAGTTGGTGCAGCATTTTTCTTTTTTGTAAACGAGGGTCAGGTCTTGAGTAGTTCCAGGGTCATAGTGAACTAAATTCCTTTTCCCCTATTCTGCAGACCTCTGATAATATAACAGCTTTATAAAACCTCTTTGAGGGTCTGTGTAAATCCAGGTTCGTAAGTAGCTACAGGTGATTTCTGGTACAACTTCAGATATATTCCAAGGAAGGAAGTTCTGATTCTATCTGAGCAGGGCTATTTTAAGACAGGCACTGTAATGTGATATGTTTTGAGTAGCTTGTATAAAATTTCTTTTTTTTGCATATGTCTGCATAATTAATTTTGACAGAAGTTAGTTAAGCTTCAGCGCTCAAAGGAGAATTTCATATGTCACTGTATGCTTTCTGTGCATGCAGCTGGAATGAGTTCTTTGTTCATGCAGTAGCTACCAGGATCTACCAGTAAGCAGACTAAATTTCTGTTCCATTTCTTTCTCTCTTGCTTAGGCAATAACTACTCCAGCCATGGCAGTCAGTCATATTATGTTGGAATCATATAAAAAGTATATCCTAGTTTCTTTGATACTACTTGGCAAAGTTCAGCAGCTACCAAAATACACTTCCCAGATAGTTGGTAGATTCATTAAGGTAAGTGTTGCAAATACATCTAAATAATAGATCAATTAATATAAATTTGTAAATGTGTAAAGGTGGAAGGTGTCCCTGTCCATGGCAGGGGTTTGGAGTGAGATGAACTTGAAGGTCTCTTCCAACCCAAACCATTTTATAATTGTATGATATTGGTGATACAGGTTTTTAAAATTTGGGAAAACTTCAGGGTTGAATAGTACTAATCAGTATTCCTTTAGCTGATAGTGCACATTACTTTACAGCTTTTTATATTAGAATTTTAAAAATACTCAGATGTCACTTGTCTTTCAAGCTGCAGTGTTGTTGTGAAAAGATTGGACCTGTAACTTCATCTGACTGAAGTACAAAATGCTAAACAGTTTATTCCCAAACCTCAGCTTTTTAAAGAATAAAAGCTTCTGAAAAAACTGCACATTTGGAGTCTGTAAGCATTCAGATTAGGAGGTGTAGGGTGGGAAAAACTGCTACTGAGAGAGTTCTGATGCTAAGTAACACACTTTAAAAAGTTAGTTCTTCTTTAACACCAAGTTTGTTGATTTGTGACGAAAATTCTAGAGAGTTCCAAAATTCTTCTAACTTCAGAGACTAATAAGCAAGCTCAAAACATTTTAATGTAATTTAGGTGAACTGGTTTCACCCTCTGAGTCTCTGCTGTCGATGCTGTGACCCGATGTGGTCAAGGATGGGTGTCTTAGAGGGCAGAACAAATAAAACGGATGGGCAGTGACCGGGCAATACCCTACTTACCTCCAACTCAGCTGGTCAGTTGAGAGAGTTTTTTCCCACTGCTGTAAGTAAAACTGTCACATAGGGTTTCTGGAATGACGTTTATTAAATGTTATGCTGCAGTAATACAGATTTAGTGTATGAGGGTCTGTCATTGCCATAAAGCCGTGTGTGGACATCCTGTCTTTTTTCTGAGAAATGCCTGAGCTACTTAAATTTACTTCAATGCTTACATGGCTCCTAATGTTGGAGCACTGAATAGATTTTGTGAGGCTGGTTGAACACTGTGCTCTTTAAGAAGGGTTCTCATTTTTCTAATTGCAGCCTCTTAGCAATGCTTACCATGAATTAGCGCAAGTTTATTCAACCAATAAACCCTCGGAGCTGCGAAATCTGGTGAACAAACACAGTGAAACTTTCACAAGGGATAACAATATGGGGCTGGTTAAGCAATGCTTGTCATCTCTCTACAAAAAGAATATTCAGAGGCTAACCAAGGTAAGAGAAACTGTGAAGAGTTTTCCTCTAAGAGTGTATTTCTGAAATATATTCGATTTAGAGCTAAATGATAACATATTAATGTGGCAGAGAAATTACTAAAACTAAGATTGGTGTCTGAAACAAAGGAGACTAAAATGCCCTGCATAGGAAAACAATTCAGTTGGCTGCTTATGCATTACTTAAAAGGTGATTCAATCTGTCAGGGGGGTTTCCCCATGAGGTTTTCGTAGATAATCAAAAAAGTGAGCGCTGCAGCCCAGTGACCTTCATCTCTATTCAAAAAATAGAAAAGCTGAACTTTACAGGCCACTTCATTAGAGAAGAGTGAGTGAATAGGACAGATTTTGGAAGTGTCTGAAATAAAAGGAAAAACAGAAGCACTGAAGTGATTTGCTCCGTCAGCTGAGAGATCGGATTAATTCTGAAAGGTGATTGGGGAAAGCTGTTTTTTGGCAATCTCATATGATATTTGTTGCAGTAGAAAAAAGTCTCATAAGGAGGTTTATATGTTCATCTCTTGAAGGAAATTCAAGGGTTAGGGATGGAGAGTCGCCTTTTTTGTAGAAAGGTGAGAGAAGAGGTTGGGCATGGTCAGGAATGTCTGGTGTAAAACGAAATTGCAGGAATGAGTAATGACTCCATACGTGCTCAGTGTAACAAATTAATGTCTGGAGGAAGAACTGACTCACTCTCATGATCCATTTAATAACTGTGTGTTCCACTTGTTTCTTCCCACCAGACTTCCACAGTCAGGTTACACAGGCCATAACGCATCAACAGGGAAAATCCTTAACATCCAGTTTTAACACTTCGATACTTTCTCAATTTCAGACGTTTTTAACATTGTCATTACAAGACATGGCAAGTCGAGTGCAGCTGTCAGGGCCCCAAGAAGCAGAAAAATACGTCCTCCACATGGTAAGACCTCTGACTTGGTTAAACTATCCCAAAATTAGTGTTTGGGTTGGCAGTGCACATTCTGAACAGTTCTTTTTCACGGTGGAGGAAATGCTGTCAGTCTGCTGTGGTGTTTAGACTGTTATCAAAAAATCTAAAAAGCTATTGTCCACTTAGATAAGGCAGGAATATGGTGTTTTTGGGAACCTGTGGGAAATAAAAGCAACCGGGTTAAAGACAATTCCACAAAGAGTTTGTGTGTTGTAGTTACCTGAAATTCTCTTCTTGGTGATAACTTTTATTAAACCCTCTGTCATTTCAGATAGAAGATGGTGAAATCTTTGCAAGTATTAATCAGAAAGATGGTATGGTCTGTTTCCATGATAATCCTGAAAAATACAACAATCCAGCTATGCTTCATAACATTGATCAGGAGGTAAATCTCAACTGCTTTTGGAATTCTTATCAAAGAACCTTAGTCTGTAATCAGAGACCGGCTGGCAGAAGCCAGTGTAGTAACTTAGATATAGAGAGTGAGGACTGTGAATTATTATTTGACTATTTTACAGTATTTTTACAGATTTTAGATTAATACTCTCTGTCATTGTGTTCCCTGTTGTGTCCTGCACAGCTTGAGCTGTTACAGGAGTCTGACTGCTTGCTGTTGGTGATGGGAAGATTCTTGAATGGATTAGAAAGATTGTTTTTAGAGTTTTAAACTTCAAGGATCACTTCCATTGGCTCTCAATAACCTGCCTGTAGCTTAAGGTGGTTGACCCTCATGGGACTGTCCAGCAATGGCCTTAAAAAGGGCTGTTAGGAAGACATGGATCAAATGAAGGGAATAAAAAATGGTCTGACACTTTTGTTTGGGAGGTGAGGGATGAGAACATTTTGATGTGGAACTTTAGTGATGGCAAAAGTTATTGGTTCTACATGGCAGAGCCACGAAGATCAAGTGCAAGCTGGTCAAAGTAATCCATTTCATACATATTTTTAAGATGCTGAAATGTATAGAGCTTGATGAACGACTGAAAGCCATGGATCAAGAGATCACTGTGAACCCTCAGTTTGTGCAGAAGGTAATTGATTTAATGTCTTGTAAGGGTATGTAAGAGATTCATTCAGTGCAGTGAGTATGTTGTACTGAGTGTCAGTATTTACAGTGTTGTTATTAGACTTTGTTATGTGCATAAACATCATGACACATCATAAAGATAATTTATTATTTTTGAAGGTGTTTTTTCCTAATTCTGCAGTGATTTCAACCAGAAAATGAAGTGCATGTTATTTCATAGGCACTTTTATTTTCCTGCCTGTTCACTTCAAAGAATTGTCTTTCTCAAGCCTGCAGACCTGTTTCTGAACAGAACTAACTCTCCCTTTCAGAGTATGGGCTCTCAAGAAGATGACTCAGGGACCAAACCATCCAGTTATTCTTGAAATTAATGTTGCTCACCACTCCGCTTTCAAGTAAAAGCTTATGAAAGAATCACGCCTGGAACAGGGCATTGAGGAGTTCCACGAAGAGAGCAGAGAGAACTGAGCTTTGCTTTTCACCTGGACATTAAGAAAATAAAAGAACACCCTCTCAGTACTGTATAATATCAGAAATATTCTCTGCAAAGAAAAAGGAAATCTCTAAAGAAACTTAAAAGTCTGTTGTGGATTTATTTATCTTCAGATTAACATCGTTAATGCATTAAATAATCTACCTTTTGTTTTAAAGGGTTTGAATGTTGCCGTGTTTCTGTAGCAGTCCTCTTCTGCAAAAAAAAGTGTTATTCAGGGAAGAATACAAACTAGTGTTGGTTCACTTGCAAGATAATTACTGGTTCATTATTCTGTATTTAAAGTTGGCTCAAAGTGCAGATTTATCATATGTGTGGTGGGGGCAGAGGGGTGGAATTCAAGCAAATCATAATGTAGAGAATTTGCTTATGCCCAATGTAGCTGGTGCTGTCTGTTAAATGAGGAAATGAGAACTGTTCTTCCCCAAAGGATGAGGATATCAGCATGTCCTTGTAAGGAAGTTTGCTGCAAAGTAGGAATCGTATATGGAAAACATACATGACAGCTGTTTATGATTTTAAGTTTCTGGTACAAAATATCTGCTAATATTACTTGCTCTTAGATGAAACTTACTAGACCTAAGCAAAAGGATATTTGGAAAATGTTGGTGTTCTGGAGGATTCTAGGTAGGAAATTGTTTACACTGAAAGAAATTTAAATGTTTGTTCCCGTGCAGCTGGCATGAAGGTATTCAACAGGCTGATAGTTTCTTTGGTGGTTACCAGTATTTCTGCATGGAACATAAATAGAATTCTATACAGCTCTCAAAATGCAGGATTTATTCGGCGATAACGTTAGAATGGTACCTGGTTTTTAACTTACTATTTTAAACTTCAAAACTTTGTAACTGGATTCTTTTAAGTGCTTCACCCCTTAAATCATTGGGCTTTTTAATTTTCTGTTCTCATGTATCTGAAGATTCTCACTGTTCCAACACCTTCCTGTCAGGCAGAAATAAACCTGTCATCAAGTCAGAAAACAAGAAGCCACTGCTTCCTACGGAAACACCTGACCAGGAGCTGCTTGCTCCTGCTACCCTGCCAACTTGTTTCCAGGTGGGAGCTGAGCATTCCTGGCTCTTGGTGTGTGAAGTTTGTATGTATTGAGGTCACCTGTGGTTGAAAATACTCCATTTGTGCTTCCAGAGCTGATACAGAAGTGCTGGGGTTTTCACTTAAAACTGGTTTCCCAAGTCTAGCAGAGCCTCTGTGACAGCAGGGTGCTGCTTTCTGGTGAAGGGAGGTGTCCAAGGTTGTGGTTGGTGGTGAAGGATGTTTTTGAAAGTATAAAATAGCAGTTTACTATTGAATACAATGGAGGTCCACAGTGTGAGCAGCTCATCACTTCCTAACAGAGAGAATTCCATTGGGACAATGGAATTCCATTTTATACCTGATCTTTAAGCAAATCCTGGGTTTCTTGTAACTCGCATTACCAGTCTTGGAACTAGAAATTTATGATTTTGAGGTTTTTTTCTAATTAATCCTGCAGTCATTTCGATGCTGAACATACACCGTTTTCCTCTCTGGTCCTGTGGAAGCGTCAAAGGAATAATTAATGATGCTGTGGCTTGAGCCCAAAACAGGGTGATTGTTACCACTCACAGAAGGGACTGCAAACAGCTGACCCCAAACCCCACCCATCCAGAAATGTGCCTGGCTCAACTCTCCTTGCCAGTGGCTCCCGTGCCAGGAGAGAATGTATTCAGGATGCTGTCATGGAGTTGGAGAAAAACCAGGAATGTCCACTTTTACACTACTAGTTCCCAGTAGTGAGCGTGGATTTACCTGCTGAGAGCTGCAGGATCATTTCCCAGCTGTGGAATTAGAAGCAAACTAATCTATGCAGCTGGCAAATAGCTCTAGATTTTTCTCTTTTTTCTTGCCTAAAGTAAATAAATCCATGCTCACACCAAAAGGATGGCAAAAATAGCTGCATAATAGTTTCAAGTGATATATTCCATTATATATCTGATTTTTAAGAGGGCAAATGCTTTTAAAGTTAGAACTGCTGAGGTTCCTTTTCTGGGGTGGATAATTGTGCTGTTAATGTCTGAATTCTGTTAGAAATTCAAAGTCAGGTCCCACCTGTAGTATCAGTAGATAAAGCATTCACCGAAAGTGCCCCAGGGAAGGGCTTTTAAGTCCTGGTTTGATGAACACACACGGTCTGGCATCTGCATGTCTTGAGATAGCGCTGAAATTAAGTCAGATTTTTAATGAAGCAACTCCTTCCAAGTCTTGGAACTAATTGCATGGGTTGTGGTCAGCTGAGAGGCTTCGAGAACACTTGGGCTTTCTGGTTTTAATTTGTATTTACTGCGGGGAAGGACTTCTGCTCAAATCTAGGAACACTGCGTGCTGTGCTGCTGCCAGCTTGGACTCTCAGAGGTCCTGTGGCTATTTCTTCCCATCGTGCATGGTCATAGGATGTGTCCAGGGAATACTGAGTGCATGCTTTGATATTTGACTCTGATTTTGATGCATTTTAATAGCAAAGACACAAAATGCACTTCTGAAGGCAGTGTTAGATGTGCAACTGCAGTTCATAGCCACAGGAGGGGTCTCTAGGCCAGTTACTGTGAGATTTTGAAATGTTTCCGAGAAGGAGTGGTTGGAAGCTGTTTGTGTACAACACCCACTCCTGGTTTTGTGCCACTGAGGAGCCCCAGTGCGTGACCTCCGCTGAGCCATCGCTCCACTGTGTAACTCCAGCTGCCTCCTTCTCCACAACTTCCCTCTGTGTCCCACAGCACAGCCACAGCTTGGTGTTTGTGTTGTCATAGGTGATCTGTATAACCTAGGAAATGTTCTCCGCATGGCCACGCTGGCCCGGGAGGTTAGTCCTGAGTTGTTTAAATGTACTATTGGAAAATAAAGATAACAAACGAGTCATTCTTAGTTTGTCTTAAATGAGACTGTAGGTCTTTCGTATTTGGGGTTTCCTTAGTTTTTTGCGGGGGAATCTCTTGTTCTGGTTGCTTTTCAGGAGGTGATTTTGGCTGACTGGGGAGGCTGTTGGTTGCCTGCTCTGTGTGTGGCAGTGCCCTCGGCTCCGGAGGTGTTCAAGCCCTGCTGGTGGCTTCTCAGAGCTCTCCTGAACAATTCCAAGTAGAAATAGTCTTTCTTTTGTGACCTCGAGAAGTGCTGCTGCAGGTCTTTGTCTGAGATGCACTTTGGGATTTTGATTGGAACACTGAGCAACCTGGTCTAGTGAAGATGTCCCTGCCTATGGTAGGGGGTTGGAATGGGATGGTCCATAAGGTCCTTCCAACCCACACCATTCTGGGGTTCATGTCTGAGCTCTGTGTTTCTGTAATAATCCATCTTGCAGATATCTGGGCATTGTTTTTATCAGAGACATATTTATTAGTCCATGTGTGGCTGCCTGGATCCAGAGGTGTGTCTTGTAGTGGTATCAGCAGTAGCTGCTCTTTCTTTTCTTATTAAAGTACAAGTTTTACTCAGCTGAAAAATCTATGCTGTTATCTGCTTGAAAAGTTACTACTTTTGTTCAGATTCAGGTATTTAAAGTTAGGTAAGGGACAACTCCAAGGGGCAGGGAGGAATCTGGTACTTTATTATTTTGAAGCCTAATAGGTCACATGGAATTTGGTTTAGCTTTCCGTCATAGATTCCTGGACGTAAATAATCCTTTAATACTTAAACTTGATTCCCTAAAAAGAAACTGTAGTAGTTTAATGGAGATGAAGAGCCTGAGCACGTTTAACCTGGGCGTTTGCTCCCTGCCCTTCCCGGGCTGTACCTGAGTAAACACTTCCATAGAGCTGCTTTATAAATCGGGAAACGACAATACTTCGAAGCCTTCATCTGCCATAATCTTAGAATCTAAGCACTTTCAGGAATTAAGACAGACGGTGGGTGCTGAGTCTCCAATGGAGAAGTAGCGCCGAGCCTGCGGAGAACACGGCACCGCCCTGAGGCAGGGGGAAGTCCCGGGAAGGGCCCTGCGGCAGCCGATGGCGAAACTCGTTAACGCGGCAGCCTCCGGCTCCATCCCCGCCGCGCCCCCCCAGTCCCGGTCCCGGTCCCGGCTGCTTCGGGGGCTCCGCCCGCGGCCACCCCGGTCCCTTCCCCGAGCCAGCCGGTCACGTGACCCACAGCGCGGCCCGTACCATCTCGCGGGGGGAGTGCGGCCCGCTCCGGGGGCGGCCCCCGCTGGTCACAGGCTGCCGCTCGTCCCTTCCCGTGTTTCCGGTAATCGGACACCACTGTTCCCACTCTGCGCTGTGACAACTGGACAGGTGAAGCGGCGGGGCGGGAGAAGGCGCCTTCCAGACCTCCTGATGTCCCCCCTCCGTTGAGGTAATGGCTCCGCCCGGCCCCTGTGGACAGTGCGGCCCTGGGCTGAGCCACTGCGGCAGCCTTGGGGGTGGCGGTTCCCCAGGAGAGCGGAGGGACAGCCAGCTCAGCCCCGCGGTACAAACGAGCTTCTCATCCTTCTCTCCTACCTGTTCTCCATCTTCTCACTTTTCCGCGGCGGCGACGGGCGCGCGGACGAGGAGCTGTCTGTCCCTGTCTCCCCCCCCCAGCTGGCAGTAGGGGTGGTACGGCCGGTGGGTCAGTCGGTGTCAGGCGCCCGCGGACACGGGACGGGCCGGGGGAGCCGTGGTGAGCGGGGGCTCCGGACACGGGGAGCCGGGATCGCGCCGGGGGTCACCGGTCACGGGGAACTGGACATGGGGCCCGGCAGGACAGGCCGGTCCGGGTCCGGCAGGGCCTGAGGCGTTCGGGTCCGCGGGCGCTCAGCAGGGCCGGACCGTTCCGGCCTGGAGCTCCGGGAACGGGGGTCGGGTCTGTGCGACCTCAGCCTTGATCCAGAAGAGGCCACCAAGTTGATCAGAGGGGAGGAGCACGTCTCCTTTGAGGTAAGGCAGGAAGAATAGGGATTGTTCAGCCTAGAAAATAGAAGGCTTCGGGATGACCTAATTGTGGCCTTCCAGTACCTAAAGGGAACTTACACGAAAGATGTGGCAAGACTATTTACGGGGGTCTGGAGTGACAGGACAAGAGGGAATGGCTTCAAACTGACAGCGGGGTTAAATGGGATATTGGGGAGAAATTTGCCCTGTGAGGATGCTGAGGCCCTGGCACAGGTTGGCCAGAGAAGCCATGGCTGCCCCATCCCTGGAAGTGTCCAAGGCCAGGTTGGACGGGGCTTGGAGCAGCCTGGGATAGTGGAAGCTGTCCCTGCCCATGGCAGGAGGTTGTACTGGATGATTTTCAAGGTCTCTTCCAATCCAAACCATTTCAGGATTCCCTGAACCTGTCCTTGTAAGACTGGAGGTGTCTGGGCATGAGGGGTTGGTCTAGCCCCATTCACCCCCATGGGGCCTGAGGTGTCCGGGCTCAGTGTCCGGGATGTGGGCACAGCAGGTTGGATTGCTCGAGCCCATCCCATCAGCACACAGGAGGTTGGTCCTGGATCAGTGGAATGCTCAGGAGGGTGTTGGAATCACCATCCCTGGAGGGGTTTAAGGAAAGACTGCACTTGGCATTCAGTGCTCTGCTCTGGGTGACGAGGTGGGGATTGGTCACAAGTTGGACTCGATAGTCTTGGAGTGCTCAGGCTGAGCTTAAGGCCAGCTGCTCCCGGAGGGATGCAGAACAGGACTGGCATCAGTGAGGCCTGAGAGATGCTGTGATATCCCGTGTGCTGACCGTGTGCTCTCTCCCTGGCTGCAGGAGGCCTGGCGGGTGCGCTGAGCCCTCACTATGAACGCTATCGTTGCCCTGTGCCATTTCTGTGAGCTCCACGGCCCTCGCACCCTGTTCTGCACCGAGGTCCTGCACTCGCCGCTCCCGCAGGGCGCCAGCAGCGGGGACATCTCCGGGCAGAATGAGCAGGCGGAAGAGGAGGAAGGCGGGATTCAGATGAGCAGCCGGATCCGCTCGCACAGCCCGGCTGAAGGGGCCAGCGCCGACTCCAGCAGCCCAGGGCCAAAGAAATCGGACATGTGTGAGGCAAGTGTGAAAATCTGTGTGTGGGCATCGGTGTCCTTGTCTTGGCTAAAGGGTTCTTTGATGTAAATTAAGTTGTTTAGAGAAAAAAAAAAGTGATCAGGACTTGTTTTGTATGTGTCAGTGCCAGAAGATCTCCAAGTCCTCATAAACTGCAAGCTAGCCCTAACTCTAATCCTAATGATCCATGACGAGAGGATGAAGGAGCTGTTGTTGAATACATACACCTTGACAGGACTTGGAGGTCTCTTTAAGCTCTGTGATCTGTGATTCTCTTGTGGCTGAGAAATGTTTTCCTCATCCTCGAAGAGCCTTTACTTTGTTAGATTAAGTCAGATCATTTATTAATAATAATTTTAAGAGCAGTATTGGTTAGGAAACAAAAAAAAAATGCAAAAGCAATTAAAACAATAGGAAGAATGTATATTCTCAGTCGTTCAGGGCTGTTCAGTCTGGAGAACAGAATTTTGCGTGGAGACCTCACAGCAACCTTTCAGTGTCTGAAGGGGCCTGCAGGGAATGCAGAGAGGGACTCTTCATCAGGAACTGCAGAGATAGGACAAGGAGCACCGTGTTGAAACTGAAAGAGAGGAAATTTACGTTGGATATACTAAAGAAATTGTCCCCTTTGAGGGTGGTGAGGCCCTGGCACAGGTTGTCCAGAGAAGCTGTGGCTGCCCCTGGATCCCTGGAAGCGTCCAAGGCCAGGCTGGACAGGGCTTGGGGCAACCTGGGACAGTGGGAGGTGTCCCTGCCCATGGCAGGGGGTGGAATGAGGTGATCTTTATGGTCCTTTCCAACCCAAGCCATTCCATGATTCTATGATTCTCATACTTGCCTTCTATCAGTACTTGCTCTGACATATTTATTATTTATTTTCCCTTCAGTTGTGGCCAGTTTTGTTTGGCCAGTTGGTTTCACAGCTGCTGTAACTGAACTTTACCAGCTGTAGAGCCAGCACCAAGTTCACAATGAAATTGAATAGTGGAAAATGAGCATGAGAGCAGAGGAAGTATATCAGAGTTTTGTGTGAGGAGCTGAGTTCAAATCCTGATCCTGACTCACATTCCTTGTGTTCTGAGTCTTTGTGTTCCTGTCAGTGTGTGTAAATAACATTTTATGGTGTTTTGGAGGGAAGAAAACTTCAGAGCTCTTTGGAAACCTGAGATAACTGCACGCTCATTTATGGCTGGATTTGCTTTTCTGCCTTCAGGGCTGCCGCTCTCTTGCAGGAGGACACCCGGGGTACGTCAGCCACGACAAAGAAACCTCGATCAAGTACGTCAGCCACCAGCACCCAAACCACCCCCAGCTGTTCAGCATCGTGCGCCAGGCCTGCGTCCGCAGCCTCAGCTGTGAGGTACCTGCCTTCGGGGACAGGGAAACACTATTTATGGCTCCTGTGTCACTTCAAATCCAAGATATTCCTTTGCTGATCCTGGCTGCTCTGTGTGGACTGAAACACAGAGGGAACGAGGTGGAAAGACAGGCACAGAAGTCTGTTTATTCCAGAATTGGTGGTATTTTTTAAACTTGATCTTTGATGACCTCGAGGGTTCCTTCCTCTCATCTTCTGAGGCTAAAAATATCCCCTTCTTGGTTTTGTTCCCTGTGCTTATTATTTTTCATTGTAAGATAACCTGTTTTTGTAAAAACCTCTGAATCTGTTGTTGAGTGCCCTTTGTGGACCATTTATATTCATCTTCTAATAGATATGAGGGAAAAACCTTACAGATTAATGAGCATTTGTGTGTCCGGATCAGCAAAATTCCTTCTGGATTCTCAGTATTGTAGTTGAATGGAGCTGAGTTCTTAAAATACAGTTAAATTGAAGGATTTGGAGTGTTTGTAGGATACCTCTGGAGGGCTATTGGACCACACTTCTGGGATAGTAGTGTAAAAAGGCTTAATTTATTCATTGAGTGGGTATTTAAGTGCAGGAAGCTGTTTAGTTGGTTACTCTGTGATGTGCTTAATGACTTTGGTGTGTGTCCCTCCCCTTCAGGTCTGCCCAGGACGTGAAGGCCCTATTTTTTTTGGAGATGAACAGCATGGTTTTGTGTTCAGCCACACCTTCTTTATCAAAGACAGCCTGGCTCGAGGTTTCCAGCGCTGGTACAGCATCATCACCATCATGATGGACCGGATTTACCTCATCAACTCCTGGCCTTTCTTGCTGGGAAAAATCAGAGGCATCATTGATGAGCTCCAGGGCAAAGCGCTGAAGGTGGGTCAGTGCACAGAGTCCCTGTGACTCAGTGTCAGTACAGCATCATGATCCCTGATTGACAGCTGAGTCAAAAAGCTGATCCAGCTCATGCCAGGGTGGTCATTGAGATTGACACAAAGAGGATGGTGTGTATCCCCGTCCCTGGAAGTGTTCATGGCCAGGGCTTGGAGCAACCTGGTCTAGTGGAAGATGTCCCTGCCTGTGGTAAGGTGGTTGGAACAACTTGAATTTTAAGGTCCTTTCCAACCCAAACCATTCCAGGATTCTGTGTCTGGTCACGCAGGAGGGAAGGAACAGGGTGTTTTGTCATTTGAAACACTCAGAGCATTTCCCAGGCTGGGTAGACAACAGCTCTGTTACAAATGTAAATAAGTAAATCTGGGGAGAACAATGATTTTGGAGCACAAGTGTTACTTAGTGATAATTTTGGTCCATCTAAGAATAAGATGTCCCTTTTCCTCTGTTTTCGTGTAAGCGTATGGATCTGTGTGATGCACCCTTTTCACTTGGTATTTTAGTTGTGATTTTTTGGCTGAGCTCTGTGCAAACACTGAATCTCTTTCAGTCTGACACTGCCCTTGCTGTGTGTGCAGGTGTTTGAGGCAGAGCAGTTCGGGTGCCCGCAGCGTGCCCAGCGCATGAACACGGCCTTCACCCCCTTCCTGCACCAGCGCAACGGCAACGCCGCCCGCTCCCTGACATCCCTGACCAACGATGAGAACCTCTGGGCCTGTCTGCACACCTCCTTTGCTTGGTAATGCCACTGCTGTTCTCAGCTTGTACAGCTCCTTCCTGAGGAGGATATTGCCGTATCCTGAAAGAGTGGGAATGTGATTTGAGTGTTTGGGGGGGTTTTTTTTGAGGTAATATTTAGACTTTGCTAAGTAGCGTCTGAATTGGAAGGAGCCAACACTGATGCCTTTAGGACAAAAAAAAATCTTTTTCCTGTGACGTAAAACTAATGTGGCAGCTAACAGAGGTCATGGCTGTGCAGATGGAAAGGTTTTGCAGTGTGGAAGTGTGGAAGAAAGGAATAGAAGATGCTCCTACCCCCAGTGTGTTGCACCTTGAATTCACACGAGGGACCATGGTGGTTCACCTGGGAGTGCCCCTGTGTTGGGATCAGCAGCATGGGAGGTGCAGCCACTGGGCTCTGAGAGAGTCCAGTTGCTCCAGTGCCTGACTGGTTAATTAAACTTGCCTGGAAAGATGCCACAGGGAGGGTTGCAACACTGGCATGTGATTTGAATGGGGATAAGCCTGCTGCACAAAGAAACTGCAGAACAGTGGGATCTGACTTTGCATGGCAGGGATTGTAAGATGGGCCAATAGCCCCACACTGCGGAAAGCACAAGGATGTGCTGGTTAGTGGTTGGATTTTTTGCTGACATCGTGGCACCAAGTGTCTTACTGGATTCTTGCACTTGGCAAGCTGCATGAACCCTGCTTCTCCTCCTTTCAATGTCTCCAGGCTTCTGAAAGCTTGTGGTAGCCGGCTTACAGAGAAGCTTCTGGAGGGAGCACCCACAGAAGACACTCTGGTTCAGATGGAAAAACTTGCAGGTGAGATAGAAGTTTGCAGAGCTGCAGAGACCCTCTGAGAATGCTTTAGATGGTGAAACCCTGAGTCCTTTGATCAGCATCTGAAGCACATCCATTGCTCATCAGCTTTACTTTCATGGTAGTCTCTGCAGCAGCTGATCCACTCTCCCATCTGGAGATGGCTCTGACAGGAATGTGAAATCCAGGCACCTCAAAGGCTCTCTGCACGGGGTGTTTGTCACTTGAGTAACAGTGTTGCACCATCAAGATTATTGTTCTCTCTGGCTGGGCTGCCCCTCCCAATGAATCTCTACAGCCTGGAGGATTTGCAGTCATAACATACGGATTTCTGGCTTCTTTTTCTACAAACTTTCTAAAAGTAAAGGATCATAGGGTTTTTTTTTTTCTGCATTGAATTATTTTATCAACCCATTTAGACTAGAGTCTACAAAGCTTTGGCCATAACCTTTAAAACAAGAATAGAG
The DNA here is from genome assembly GCA_013397175.1 of Platysteira castanea. NCBI lineage: Eukaryota > Metazoa > Chordata > Aves > Passeriformes > Platysteira > Platysteira castanea. Next base: position 25,526 of record VYXC01000309.1, read on the forward strand.
AACATAGCTGATCAAAAAATGTGACTTTCTGTTCTGTAGAAGATGAAAATTTAGTAGTTATTTTTTATCTGAATTAACACTTCATTAACACTTAGGTGTGTCTGCTGCTGCCAGTACTTTGAGTTACTGTGTTCTGAGCTCTCTCTTCCCACATACACCCAAAATCACATGGCTGCAGCATGTGGGCACTTTCCAGTTTCCATTCCTAGAGAGCAGCAATTTTTATGACCACTCTGGCTGGTTTTTTTGCTAGATTTGAAAGAAGAGTCGGAAGGCTGGGATGGTTCTGAGGAAGAAGAGAAGCCTTCTTCCCAGCCAGATGTTGTGGAAGGGCAGGAGCTGTCCAAAAGCTCCCCTGAAACATCTCTGATGCCAGACTGCAACAGCTGGAACGTAGCTCACAGGAGGTTGTCTGTCTTTCGCTCTCTCAGGCACATGAGACAGGTAAGAAGGGGTGCCGAGTTCACAGGCTCTTTTCTCCTGATAATGTTTTTTGTTTAAGATACATTTATTTCCTGCAGTCTGCACACGTCCTGGTGCTGTGTTCAGCACAGTGCCTGCCCAGCCAGGAACATGATGTGAGCTGCATCTCCAAGCACGCTCCCTTCCTCACGTGGGCCTCTGGTGATCATCAGTCATGTGGGATGGGGTCAGATGATTTCTCTCAAATTCCGCACTTTTCCTCTTCCCAAGAGCAGTGACAGTAATTTAATACAGAGTGTGTGCAGCATCTTTAAAGCCAAGTAATATTTGCTTTAAAAAAAAGTGTTTCAGAGGGGAAAAATAATTTACAAATAGAATAAATTATTCTGTACAGATCTTGCTTTTCTCCAGTGCTCCCAGTGACCTGACTGAGGGAAGGTTCATGTGCCCAAGGTTCACGTGCTAAATTTCCATGTTCATTTCTGCTGCTCATTTCTAGCCATTTTCCTACATGTCACTCATGTTTTTAACAGGGCAAACTGGACATTTCACTCATTTTCATAAACAGTGCAGAATGGTTTGGGGTTTTTTTTTTCAGGTTCTTGGGGCATCAGCATTCCGAATGCTGGCTTGGCATGTTCTGATGGGGAACCAGGTCATCTGGAAAGCTAGAGATACGGATCTTGTCCAGTCTGCCTTTGATGTGCTACGGGTAGAAACATTTTCCTTTATTTCCTGGCTGCATATTTTTACATGTATTTCTCTGCTACTCCAGCCTTTATAATGATCTGCCCCTGATACGTAATCCTGCGAAGAGCGTGTTCTAAATTTTGTGGGTTTTGAGAGAAACAACAATTAAAAAGGCCCAAAAAACATGCCCAAAACAAAAACCCCTCAGCCTTTGGATGTCTTGCTTGTGCTCAGCGACTGCATGGGCTCTCAGGCTGAGTAGGTTGCTTTGATCCTCCAAATCAGGAGCATCTGCTTAAGCAGTGCTCCAGGTCTTGGTTAGCCCTGAAGTTGGGGAGAGAATTGTCCTTCACTTTTAGTTCCAGAGTTTCTGCTGAGTGGTTCCTGTCCCCCTGCAGACGATGCTGCCCATCGGGTGTGTGCGCATCATCCCCTACAGTGACCAGTACGAGGAGGCCTATCGTTGCAACTTCCTGGGCCTGAGCCCACACGTCCAGATCCCAGCCCACATCCTGTCATCTGGTAAGAACCTGTTGCAGAACCCTCTCCCCTTCCTGTCATCTCATGTTACAGGACACCAGATTTTTTTTTTTTACTAAGTATTGCCTGCATGAAATAAAGCCCAGACCACTTCATTTTGTTTTCCCTGTGTCTTTGCCTGGTCAGTGACTGAAAGATGTGACACCTTCTCTAGGCACTGACCATAGCAGGGTCTGTAGCTGTGTTTTGGAATCTGCCCTAGCACAGCTCATGCTCTTTTGGCCTCTTGTTGCTCCAGAGTTTGCAGTCCTCGTGGAAGTCCGTGCTGCCACCCGCTCCAACCTCTACCCAACCCTGTTTGATGATGAGCAGTCCCTCAACAAGTACGAGTTTGTTGTCACCAGTGGGAGCCCTGTTGCAGCAGATCGAGGTGGGTGGTTTGAAAGCAGAAAGAACCTCTGTCACTGAGATTAAATGAGCATCTTGATCTTTAACTGGTTTTCATGTACTGGCCCTTAAGGAGGTTTGAGTAGAAGCTGGGTCAATATTCAACTGGGGTTTAGCTGTTTGAGGTGAGGTTCACCACAGATTGTTCAATTATAAAGGATTTGCTCTACCAGATCAGCATTTTGCCTATTAATTTTCATAAATGAGAAATGGATTCTGTAACATACATGTAAGAAAAATTATAGGGAAATTCTGTAACCCACACTTTCAATCCTGGAATACTTGTGTGTTTGTTTTGAGTAAGGCTAACTTGTAAGGACCATGACATCACTATTTTCCATGTTCCACTTGATAGCCAAATATGACTGATAGAGAAACACCGAGACTTTTAAATTTAATTTTACCTACTTCCTTCCAGCAGTTGAACACTTGCACCTAGGTGTGATTTGAGTCAGGTCCATCAGTCCTGTGTTTTCTGGGAAGTTTTAATTTAGATGAATTGGCCTCACTGAGTGTCTCAAAAGACACAGCAGACAGCTCATCCTTCCTCTCTGTCCCCAAAGATACAGATGCAAAGCAGAGACTTGCTCGCTCCATAGTGCTCTTCCTATTTCACATGTATAAATACACCAGTCCATTTTCCATCCAATCAGTGGCATGTCTAGAAGCTTCGGGACAAAAATAGTCACTGGAAGGTCTTTTCTTCACCACAGCATCAAACTTACTAGGCCATGGACTGCTGGGAAAAAAAGTCTCCTAGGGACTTCCAAAAAGTGGTCCAGGAATGCCTTGGGTTGGTTGCTGGTTTATTTTTTCTCTAAGTATCCTGGAACTTCCCTTAACAAGAGGAACATTAAATCAAGAGTAAGTTGAGGGTTTATATTTTTATATGTATGTTTGTATATTGTACAAAGCAAGAAGGTTTTTTCATAACCTTTTGTTTTTAAGGATCTTTTGATAACGGCACAACAAAAGCTAAGCAGCAGTTTAGAAGTGGGGCTACAGAAAATGAAGGCCCCATAACCTGTTTTGATGTCCCAGGGTCCTTCACTAAATTCTGTGTTGCTTCTTGGACCAGATGTTTTTCTAATGGGATGATCTTTAGCTCCTCTTCCATGGAAATGAAATCCCAGCAGGCCACTGGGGGATATATTTAACTAGTAGTAAGGATGTAAACAGTAACCTTTAGCTTGTGTGTCTTCTTTCTCACCCTTTCCCCCTTTTTCTGCTTCTGCAGTTGGCCCAACAATCTTGAACAAGATCGAAGCTGCCCTGACCAACCAGAACCTCTCCGTGGATGTTGTGGATCAGTGCCTTGTTTGCCTGAAGGAGGAGTGGATGAAGTAAGTAGAGCTACCCTGCTTTCAGCGGAGCAGCTTTGGCACTGCTCCTGGAACAGTTACAGCCGAGTGCAGGACACACTTCAGCCAGGTGACTTCTGCTGCAGTTCAGCAGTAGTTGGATTTACAGGAACAAATTAAGTCAAGAGTTAAGAATTTTCTACTCTAGTGCTAACTCTCTTCTTGGCTTTCAGCAGTTCTTAACCTTTACGCTTCAGTTCACACATCTGTGGGTTACCTGCATGACAACACCTGTCTCCCTCACCTTGGTTAGGAGGATTAAATATGCAAATCCCTCTCTGCCTGTCAGTGTGGCCATACCCCAGCACAGGTAACACCCAAACACATGCCCGGGTTCTGCCCTCAGGCACTGCATTTCAGAGGTGCAGGTAGCTGTAAAGGAAGACCAGTCAGTCATGTGAAATAATTCACAGAACATCATGACTTCGTGAATTTACCTGAAGGCCAGATGGGCACTGGGTGATTACCAGTTGTCACAATTAATTGTTCTACTTTCTGCTAGAATGGAAAAAACAAACTAGAATTATGCCTATCATTACTGAAAATGAGTCATCTCCTTAACCAATCCCCCTCCTTCATCAAAGCGTGAGAATAGTTTCCATGAAACACTGGCTGAAGCTTTTGTTAACATTTAGTTGCAGTAGGTGCCAAGAGAAGCTCCAGTTCCTCCTTATTCCCTGTTTGATGCATGTGAGTCCATTGGATAATGACAGGAATCTCTTGTTCCTGCAGTAAAGTGAAAGTCCTCTTTAAATTCACTAAAGTGGACAGCAGACCCAAGGAGGATACCCAAAAACTGCTGAGCATTCTGGGAGCTGCAGAGGAGGACAATGTCAAGCTTCTCAAGTTCTGGATGACCGGCCTGAGCAAGACGTACAAGTCCCACCTGATGTCAACAGTTCGCAGCCCAACCTCCTCAGAGTCCCGGAATTAAAGGGTGCCCAACCTCCCCTGCTGCCTTCAGAGAAGGGCAGGGAACCCTGGTTACCTCTGCTGAGCCTGCAGCATGTGCTTTAGGTGGATAGTGAGGCTTCATCACTATTCTCCTGGTCCTCAAACCAACTTGAAGAGTGACTTGAGTCTTTTCTACTTGCTGTGAGACTGGACTAATAAGTGCTAATCCACAGTGCTGCTGTCTCTCCTGGAACTCAGCTCTCAATCCAGACGTGCACACTTGAGACTAAAACACAGCAATGCTCCAAGAACCAGCTAAATTAATTAAAATCCCATCCTGTCCTCATTAAGCATCATGGTGTGGCAGCAGGCCTCACCTTTGGATTCCTTGGCAGGCCTGTGACAACATCCAGAACTCCTGGGAGTGCATATGGTTAATCTCACTGAAATCCCTCATAAATCTCCTAAATGCCTGAGAGAACAAGAACCAAAAATAAGAGACACGTCACAGGGTATGGATCACATGTAAATTATTTCAAACGACTTCGTGCTCAGATTTAAGAGACTATTTTCTGCTGTAGCATAAGTCAGGATATCCCGTGGGAGTCCTGTCACTCCTCTTTATTTATTTATATCTTAACTTGAGATGGTTTTAGCATTTGCTTTGGAAATCTTGTCTGGGAGGGTGAATTGTAAAATAAGAAGTCTCAAAATGCAGCCTGCTTGCCTCTCAGAGGGGAAAATACTCGCCTTGTTTTGCCTGTGGTTGCTGAACTTCCAGGTAATGAAGATAACCTCGCCAGGATAAGGTTCTCTTCTGTCTTTTTTAGCTTCCTAATTAAGCAGAAGAGATTCAACCTGTAGGTGCTCCCTTATATAACTCTATAGTAGCCACTTTTGCTTAATAGTTCATGAAAACATTGGTGCATTTTTTAATTACCTAACCAGATATTCCTTATCTGTACTGTAAGGAATCACTGTTTCTGTTGTGAAGTCTGGGGTTTATGTCTTTTTTTTTGTTTTTCTGGATCATTATTGGGAACACTTGACGTTACCACAGATATTTTGAACAAGCTAAAGGCAGGTTTTACCCAGGTGACCTTCTACACTCACTCAAGCTCAGAGAGGATGTTCCAGCTGTCACAAGTTCTGTTCTTATATATAAAATATGCAGGTTGACTTTTGTCTGGAACATCTGTAAAATGGAGACAGGCATTAAATCTCATAAGAGCTATTTTTGTAAAATTAACAAAGCCTGGTTTTGTGTTCATTTTCAATGTGTGTGTTGTGGTGGGGGGAAGCAGCAATTGATCCACAGAATTCCTGCATTCTAAGCCAAAGTCTAATGTAGAGAATTTAATAGAGGTCTTTTCCTCTTACCTTTGTATTAGTTCCTTGTAGACTGACCTAGTACTCTTTATTTTAAAACTATTCTGGTCCAGTCCAGAGCGGCGTAACAGAGCAAGTGAGTTTGGCATCATTTGGCATTGAGACCTTCTTGATTGCTGAACTGGTTTTGTCTTTTAAAAAAAACCAACTCTCCCAAGCAATCCAACATCAAAACCTGGTCTAGTGGTTCCTTCCAAAACAGCAAAAGGTTGGTCTCAAGGTCGAGCCCGAGGCTGCTGCTTCTCCCTTGCTCTTGGTGAGTTGTGCACAATGTTGATCTCTCTCCATCCCGATCTGAAACGAGGCTGTCGTGGACAACCAGACTCAGTTTTGAGCCAGGGCAAGGAAACCACTAACTTAACACTTACAAAATGCCCGCAGGAAAGAAGGGGGAGAGCCGCCAAGTCAGTGAGCCTACACCCCAGCTGTGCCTGCCTGCCAAAACACATCTATTCGTGGGATTACCAAATGATTGCCTAGGCAGGTTCCTGCAGCTCGCAGGTGAGGCCGCGGGTGCTCCCTTTGCCGTCAGCAAGAGCTGGAATGTGCACAACTTAATTAACAAAAAAATCATGTCTGCAGACATCTTTCACCACCCTCCTTCCCTCCAAACGATACGCCTTAGGGACAAACTGATTGAGGCAGGATAATTCTTTATTCCACTGTGATTTCTGCCTGGCTGAGCAGTGTGTACCTGGGAGTGAGGTGGGAGTGGTGAGTGCTGCAGCTGCCAGTGCTGGGTGACTGCTGGCTCCCGTTACAGACAAAGCCTTTTTGTGCCAGTTCTGCCACCCCTGTCCCCTCAGCCAGGCAGGGTCCAGCGGGTGATTGTCCCCCTCTGTTCTGCCCTCATGAGACTCCACCTGCAGAGCTGCCTCCAGCTCTGGGGCCAACAGCATCACAAGGATGTGGAGCTGCTGGAGCGAGTCCTGAGGAGGCCACAAAGTTGCTCCATGGATTGAAGCCCCTCTGCTTTGGAGAGAGGCTGGGAGAGCCGGGGGTGTCCGCCTGGAGAAGAGAAGGCTCCAGGGAGACCTCAGAACCCCTTCCAGGGCCTAAAGGGGCTCCAAGAGAGCTGGAGAGGGACTTTGGACAAAGGCCTGAAGTGACAGGACAAGGGGGAATGGCTTCCCACTGCCAGAGGGCAGGGTTAGGTGGGATATTGGGAAAAAACTGTTCCCTGTGAGAGTGGGGAGGCCCTGGCACAGGGTGCCCAGAGAAGCTGTGGCTGTCCCTGGATTCCTGGAAGTGTCCAAGGCCAGGCTGGAAGGGGCTGGGAACACCCTGGGATAATGGGAGGTGTCCCTGCCCGTGGCAGGGGGTTGGAACAGTAAGACCTTTGAGATCCCTTCGAACTCACGCCATTCTCTGATTAAAAGATGTGTTGCGTGTCTGCAGCGTCCGCGGTCGGTGTGTGGTGAAGGGCTCGGTGTCAGGGTTTCGGTACCTGGGGAGGGGTCGGCGTTCGGAGCAGGGCTCGGAGCCTGGGGCACGGTCTGTGCCGGGACTTCGGAGCGGGGCCCGGCCCGTGCGGGAGGTGCTCTTCTTCCCGTCGCGGCCCTGCTGCATCGAGGCGCTGCTGGCCGAGGCGGCCGAGCCCGGGGTTCCCGCGCGGCCCTGCCCGTGCCCGCTGCCGAGCGCCGACACCGCCCTGATCCGCCTCGTGCGCCGCCTCCTCTCCGCCCGCCGCTCGCTCGACCTCTGCCTCTTCTGCTTCTCCTGCCCGCAGCTCGCCCGCGCCGTGCTGCTGCTGCACCGCCGCGGGGTCCGCATCCGCCTGGCCACGGACGCGCAGTACATGGGGCTGCACGGCTCGCAGATCGGCCGCCTGCGCCACGCGGGTGAGCGCGGCGGGGCCGGGCGTCGATCCCGGCACGGGGATGCGGCCCCGCACCGGGGGTGGCCGTGGCCCGCTGGGGGCTCGGTGACCCCTGAGCAGGTGTCTGTGTCTCTGCAGGGATCCAGATGCGCCACGACCAGCACAGCGGGTACATGCACCACAAGTTCGCCATCGTGGACCGGAGGATGCTCATCACAGGCTCCCTCAACTGGACCACCCAGGCCATCCAGAGCAACCGGGAGAATGTGCTGGTCGTGGAGGACGCCGAGTATGTGAAGGCTTTTCAGGACGAGTTTGAAAGGATTTGGGAAGAGTACAATCCCGCCAATTACAGTTTTTTTCTCAAAGACAAGAAATGATTGAGCCGCCTCACAGGGCTGGTGTGGCATAGTAACACCCACATTTTATTATTATGTAGACGTAGTTTTGTCCATCTGGGTGTAACTTAGGTAAACGTCTCCAGAGAAGTGAAGTGTTCTCTGCCCTAAAACGCCACAGATGCCTTGCTGTGGGTCGTTCCCCTGCTAGAGAGAACGGCACACCTGTTTAGTTGTGAGGGTAACAGGCATAGAGCTGCATTCACAGGCATTAAACTGTGGGCAGGCTCGTTGCTGAGTCCTGGTGCAGACCAGGTGTGTTCACACAGTGCTGGGCACGTGTTTCAGTGGTAAAAGGAACCTTTTCCAGCTTGGGATATGGAATGGAATTGTAGCCAGTTCCAAATGGAATTGTAGCCCAAGGGCTCCTCTACACCAGTAACTGAAGGAAAGATAAGAGGGCTACAGCAGAGTTGAGTTTCTATAGATTAAGTGCCTCAGTTACATTTCTTGTTGGCATTAATTGTTAAAAGTTTGTCAAAGGAAATTTGTGGGAAATAGCAAAAATTTTTAAGTTTTGATTGTGCGTGTTACTTTTGGTTAAAGGCTGGCAGAGCTCCGCTGTGAAAGCATGAGCACAGACAGTAAGGACAGCTTCTCTTCCAGCAAGGAAGTGTAGGGAAGCCTGGAGGGAAATGAGAGAAACGGTTCTTTGGGATCAGTGTTTGTGTGGAGAGCAGACATGGCTGGAGTTGGGTCACCCACGTCAGGAGAGGTCTGGAAACCCTGGGTCTTGGGGTGTTGGGACGCCGTGCCATGGTCTGTGCCCTCGCCTGGCAGCACCAGGCTGGGGACAGCGAGGGGAGGGAGGTGACATCTCCATCCCTGAAGCTCAGGGTGGAACAAAGATGATGTAAACCTAAGTATTTCAAACTCTAAATAGTGTCTGTGTAAGAATTGTTTTATATTAAATAGAAAGTGCCTTAATATCTCTCCAAATTGATATTCTGTTAGCAGTTTTGTTACCAGGAGTGCTGCGATTGGCACTCTTAAATAAAGCATTTTCACACGAAACACCAACATCCTCATCTGACTTTTGCATTCCAATTCCTATAGATCCTTATTAGGATATTTATGATGCATGAACATCCCGAGAGTTTAGATTTGTTCTGAGAAAGTTTGCATGGGGGAAAGAAAATGATATTGCCTGTATGGAAGCACCTGGGGAAGGTCATTCTCCAGTAAATCCCATTCAGCAGCACTAGATTTAAACTACTTAAAATAGATTACTGCTGTCAAAATGCTGCCTGTTGCATGTCCTTTGTGAAGCATTACTTTAAAAGCAAACATCTCCCTTTTCATGCTCTGACCTCTGCCCTGTTCCTGTTTTTAGAAGCAAACCTGTCACACACAGCATGCAAAGGGTGGTGCAAAAATAGTTTATTACTATATAGTTAATGTAAAGTTAGGTAATTATATTTACAAAGTAAAAATGATCAGCTACATCCAGGGGAGCCTAGCATGTCACACAAGGTTTGTAAGGAGTAAATACAGTGAGAAAAAGTGACGTTTCTATTACAGCGAGCAGTTGATCAGGAACAGTGGCTCTTTAAAAAGCACTGGAATAAACTGGGAATGAAAGGGAGAAGGGAAGGAGATAGGACCTCACACACATGGAGAAACAGGAGCCTCCCACGCCCTTCCTCCCCTTTGCAGGGGGGAAAAATGATGTGTGAGAGACCTGAGGCTGCAGCATGCCGGCGCTGCCCGGGTCCCGCTGGCCCTGCTCCGATGCTGCTCGGCCACGCCACAGCTGGAGCTGAGGACGGGCTGCTGTGTCACATCACCACAGAAACGACTCTGGGAAACGACTCCTCCACCCTCAGTGCTCACAGTCCCCCTGGGTTGTTCCCAGACACACGTGGCAGAGCACAGGGCCCAGATTTGACCCAGAAAGAGACCCCATCCTTGGTCAGTCGGGTGAAGCTCTGCTCAGAGAGAGCCAAGGCCAAGCTGTTCTGAGGGCACTGGAGAAAGACCATTAATACCTGAACAGCCACATCAGACACCACCTACAGCCTCGCAGAGCTTCCTTCCCTCCCCCAAAACCTCCATCCTTCCTTAAATGATTCTTTAAACTCTCAAGTCATCCAGAACTCCAGGATGGTGGACACAGGCCAAGCCAGAGCACTCCTGCTTTCTACTTACCATAGTCTCTAGTATTTTACATGCTTTGCTTTCTCTAGGTGAGAACAAACAGTGAGTGTTCCTGTCCTGCACACTGGTGAAGAAAGCATGAAGAAAATAATGCTACCTGCACCCATAACTTACGAGTTCAGGGCCAGCTGGGTTAGTTCAGTTGGTGCCAGCTGGTCAGGTTTCCCTAGCAAATCCCACACCCTGTTTCCTCAGCAGCCTCACACTGAGGTGGTTGTTCCCAGCCTGGTGCTCCCTGTGCCTGCAGCAGTGCCTTGGATCCTCTCGCTGTGGTCACGCTGCGTTGGAGTCACACAGTGAGTGACAGCACGAGGCCATGCTGCTGTGGGATGGGTGTCTGTGCAGTGGGGGCTGTGCCTCCCTCGGGAAGCCCAAGAGCATCCCAAATGTGCTGCACAGCGTTCCTGGTGCCTCCCAAACCCGGGGGCTCGCTGTGCTCACTGCGACAGCCCCAGGCGGCTGTGCAAGGAGAGCTGTGGCTCAGCAGGGAACTGATGCTGCTCTCTGTAACAACAGGAAACAGTTTGCACATGCACAGCGTTGGTGCCACTATCAAACACAAGATTATTGAGTTCTCTGACTGGAAAAAAATACCCCAAATCTATAGCAAAGTAGGTTACAGTGGTCAAACAGGCTGTACACAATCTTTGGGCAGGTACCTTCAAAGCTAAAGGCATAGATCAGCAGAAAAGGTTTGAAAAGGTATTTATAACAGTCCTCAAACCCCAAAAAGCAGCTTATCAGGGCAGATGGGGTGGGCTGGACATGTTACACTCATTGCTCCTCTACCAACCCACACGTGGGGCCTCTGTGCTGCAAGACGACTTAAAAATCAAACCCACAACTCAGTCCCAAAAGAGAACCCTCTGCAGACTGCTGAGGAACAAATATTTACACTGCGTGCTTGGAATACTACACAGGTTTTAAATTACTTTAAAAAAAAAAAAAAGAATAAGAAAGCTTTTTTACCTAAAAAATGGATAAAATTACAGAGCAAAGGCAAACCACAGTGAGTATGCGTGTGCTTGAGTGTCCACAACAAACTGAGCATCCAACCAGGACAAAAATGCAAAGGTCTCGTGGAAGTGCCATCAAACAGAGTTAGTACAAAAGTGACGTGTTTTGCAATGTGAGCACTTCTTCTGCAGCCCAGTTCTCTGGTACTAAAAAAAAGGGAATTTTCTGGTTTGCAAGTCAGCACCAATTCTAAGCAATTCTATTTTTGAAGCAAATGAACACAATTTTCTTTTTTTTAATATGTGGGCAAAGAAAAGGTGACATTTAAAGAAGGATTCAGTCTGGCTCAGGAGAGATGGTGCAAATGGGAGGAAAATTTTACTCAGGAAAAACAGGATTACTTGGAGCTGACGAGAAGACACCTGTGCCTTTGCTGCACTTGACTTTTCCTAAACCTCCCTTTTTGGTGCTATCAATAGTGTGGAGTGATGCAGAATGCAGCAGCTTGCCCACACACTTTCTAATTTAAATGGCCACTGATTAATCCCAAAAGGTGGATGAAGCCTGGAGCAGGAAGAAGCAGAAGGATAACTAAGGACCACTGCTATGAGTAAAAGGACTTCTCCCTTTATTCTCAAGCACTGTGCTCTGCAGGAATATTTCAGTTTGAGGCTGTTAATTGGTGCTGCAATTTCTTTTTCTGTACCGTAAAGGCAGGTAAAGTGCTGCCTTCTTGCCTTGGAGAGATGCTCAGAGTCACCAGAGTGAGCCCAGAACCCTCAGCAGGGCTTCAGAACATTTGGCTGCGTAAGGCACCTTCCCTCCTCCTCCTCCTCCTCCTCTCGGTGACCCCCAGAACTCACAGCTCCCACCCTAAAGACACCCCAAATATCCTTCCCCAGCACTGCCACGGAGGGTGCGGCTGATCCCAACAATGTCAAGGCCACTGCTCAGCCCTGTCTGTACACAAGACCAAGATTCTCCATTTATTTTTCTGGAGGAGCCCAACTCCCTCATGGAAAACGTCTGCTCCTACAAGCTAGAGCATGTGAGCAGGATATGCTGGGGAATCTAAGAAAGGTCAGGGTCCACATGGCAAGAAGGAGACCAGAACGTTCTGCTTGGCTGGCTAAAAAGGACAAGGTGCCAGCATAAGTCTAAAGAGAAGAGGAGGAGGAGGGTGTTCTAGAAGCAGTGGTATCTTGCAAGGGAAGAGCAACAACAATAAGGCCCACATGCCATCCCAAATCCATGCTGCCTCCCATGGCCTCTGCCAGGAGATCAGAGCTCACCACGGACCCGGAGCAGCCAGGGAGGAAGTGGCTGGAGAAGTGATCCAGGTGGGTCATGGCAGGAAGGTTCCCAGGTTCTCCAGTGCCCAGATTATGGAAGTGCTGCGCTGAACTCGGATACAGGGCCTGGCTGCACATCCACACACCTGAGGGCCCGTGCTGCTGACGAGGGAAAGGCTTTGTATCCGACAGCTTGAGCCTCCTTCCTACCCTGCTCCCATCTCCAGGAGTTCCGTGCACACCGAGGCACACAGAGATTCCAGCAGAACAGGTGCTCTGCCCCCTGCAAGGTGCTGCCATCCTGGCTGGGGACAAGCGGGGCTCCTCTGGGCAGGACTGGCTGCCAAGTGCTGCCATGGGTGCCCCAGGAGGTGCCAAGCTGGACACTTGGCCACGGCAAGGCCACACAAGCTGGACAAGAGCCTGATTCACACCGTGGTTCGATGACACCGTGTCCTGCTGAGGGTCTGGTGGATGGAACGGAGATGCTGCTCCCAGGAGGATGAAGGTAGCTGGCAGCTGCCATGGTCCAGCCTGGCACGACTGGAGGTGGCTTCACCAGCCCCGTGGGACTCTGAGAGCTGCACCTGTGCCACGCACCAGACCCAAAACCAGCAGGGAAGCACTGGGGGCTGCCGGCCTCAACCTCGGCTGAGTGCCTGAAGGACAAGAGGAAGCTCTGCTCCAGGGGAAGGCCAGGATATCTTCCACATCCCAGCCTGAAGCCATGTGGTCACCCAGCACCTAACCAGGCTGGGAAGCCAACGTGCCAGAGTCTCCTTTAGCCCTGGTGACTGGAGAGGCAGGACTTGGGATCCTTCCAGGTGGCATCTTGAGATCTAGCCTGGGATGAAGCCCACACCTGCAAAGCAGCACAGGCTTCTGCTAGGGAGCCTCTGCTCAAGCTGGCTGTGAACATCTAAGTGCTACCAGCTCCTCATCCCTTTGTTTGTGTCCATTTATCAGCCTCATGGTGCTAAATTGTATGTTTTAAATACAAAAGCTATTAGGACTGAGAAGGTCTGAAGCACATAATGGTTTTGAGATTTTTATTTCAGGAAAAGATTAAAGAATTAAAATAGGAGCTGCCCTGCTGACAAGAAGAGTTGAATTCAAGAAGCTGGTAAAAAAGGAGCATTATATGCATTGAGCACTGTGCATTTTCAGTCAATATTGGCTCTACTTTCTACTCTACTTTCCTTTGACTAGGAAAAGGGAGTTTCACATGCGCACAGACCCTGGGATACACGGGATTCAATGAGAGGAAGGGAGTAACAGCAAAAAAAAAGAGAGTGCTGGGCTTGATCTAACAGAGGCAAGAAAGTGATCTTACAGCTCGGCCCCTGGAACACCAACTCCGACCACCAGCGAGACGAGAGCCAGGACGCGCCGACAGGGCCGACTCGATGGTGCACCTCAGTAGCTGCAGCTCCCCATCCATAACCACCTGGGCAGCCACCGAAGCTCGCTGGGCTTCGGTGGCAGCTACATTCAGGATACGGCACAGTCACGGGGCAGGAGAATCACTTCTTGCATCCTTCTCCAGCGAGATGTCAGTGTTGTACCTCCAGGCTGCGGACGCCGGCACGGACTCGTGCTCCCCGGCAGCTTCCCCCGGGCTTTCCCCCCTTGTAGGTGCAAGTAATGCAGTCGAGATCAATGGTTAGATCAGGCTCCTGGTGTGCTCTGAGCACGGGGTCTCTAGACAGCAGTTAGAGCTCGGTCTGGCTGACACCACCCAGGCCCTGCTCGCTCTTCCCGACAGAGCTATAGCTTATTAACAGGCTACTGAGCCTTAATACTGACACTTAGTGTAATGGTTTACAGTAAAGAAAGGATTCTCCTACAAAGCGCCGAAGAGGGGGGGGAAAAACCCCACTCCAATCCCTTCCTCTCCCTCTCAGTCTCTGGAGCATCTCACAAGCAGGGAAAGGAGCCGGGGAGGTGAGGGGGGGGCACCGCCACCGCGGCGCCGAGTCCCGTCGGGGCATCAGGACGAACGACAGCGAGGACATCGTAAGGAACGAGAGACAAACGGTGCTGGTGCTGTGCTGCCTCAAGCTGGGAGGTGCGCGTGGTCAAGCGGAGCGGGGAGAACTAGTCTTTCTTCAAGTCCCTGGATTCAAAAAGCTTCAGGCGTTCTTGCACAGTCAGGCCTTCCTTCAGACTCTGGGAGAGACAAAAGACAGAGAGCGTTGGGGCACGGGCGGGCGCCTGGCGCGCGGAGAGGGAGCGATGCTCAGGCAAAGGAGACGTGGCAGCAAGGAATGGGCTCCGTGGCGGAGGATTAGTGGGACATGCTGAGAGAGAACACACGGTTATGGAGGGCGGTTACTGCCTCGAGACAGGGTGAGATTGCAGTGAACCAGGCGACGAACCAGAAGCGAATGAGAGGCACATCATGCTGCAAGCGGGATTAGCTGACTTGGGAATGACCCCCGGAGCTCACACGGCACTGCTGGATGGGGCAATTCCCAGAGGGAGCCCCGGGCAGGCCAGCTTGGATCTGCTAGGCTGAAGCCCCAGGATGCTGAGCAGGACCTGCAGGCTGGTCCCTCCCTGCCTCCTGCACCACTGTGGCACCCATGGGGACAGTCCTGGCTCCACTCCACGCAGGATTTGCTCAAGAAACCCTGGAAACTGGTGTGTGCTGCCAGCAACCACCCCACCCCTTTTCTCACCCCACCCTGGGACTCTCCCAAACCAAAGCTGCCTCGACTGCCCATGGTTAGACAGAGGACTCCTAAATGCTGTTCCGGTCTGGCAGGCCCTGATGGCTGATCCAATTCAGATGCAGCATCCAGATTTCAAGGCACAACTCCCAGCTGGCCAGCAGCCCCGTAGCATTCAGAATTGTGAAATCCATCACCTACAACATGGGGACTCAGTAGCACAGCACTGAGAGGGGCAGAAACCCAGAAACAAATTGCCTGACTCCTGGAGGACAGCTTTAAACCAGCCTGAGGAGACAGACCAGCCTAATGCCAGCCTCCCAGCTTCCTGCAGCCCCAAACTCATGGTATGAGAGACTGAGGAGAGCAAAGCATTGGCTGGTGAGTTGTCCCTGTGGATGAGGAGGCACAGCCACCTCCCACCCCTAGAAACAGCCCCCATGGCCAAGGCTCTGCCCCTCTGTGCCCCACTGCCTGTCCCCACCCCACAGCTCTGCCTGCCAGCCCAGTCCTTGCAACTTGCAAGGAATTTATGCTGCAGCTGGAACATTATTTGCCTTACAGACCAAGACTTGGCACCTTCAAAGGCACAGACTGGAAGGGTGGAAATCAGTTCCTATGAGGAAAGTCTGAGGGAATTGGGATTGTTCAGTCTGGAGAAGAGAAGGCTCAAGGAGACCTTGAAACCCCTTCCAGTGCCTAAAGGGGCTCCAAGGGAGCTGGAGAGGGACTTTGGACATGGCATGGAGTCACAGGCCAAGAGGGAATGGTTTCCCACTGCCAGAGGGCAGGGTTAGATGGGATATTGGGAAGAAATTCTTCCCTGTGAGGGTGGTGAGGTCCTGGCACAGGTTGCCCAGAGAAGCTGTGGCTGCCCCTGGATCCCTGGAAGTGTCCAAGGCCAGGTTGGATGAGGCTGGGAGCAACCCGGGATAGTGGAAGGTGTCCCTACCCATAGCAGGGGGTTGGAACAAGATGATTTTTAAGGTCCCTTCCAACCCAAACCATTCTGTGATTCCACAATCCTACTATCAGGCAGCCACCTCCCCTTTTCCTTTCCCTTCCCTGGCCATGCCAGAGGACTGTTCTATCACAGCAGCAGGTTGGACTTTCGGGCTGAGCTTTCCTTCCCATGTGTTTATCAAGGCAGGACTCCATGATAAACTTGCCCCAAGGCTTGGCAGATTCCCATGGTTACCGCATTTCTGGAAATGTTTTTCCTCCCACAGGCCCACAAACACAGAAGGGTTTTGCCAGGCAGCATGGAAATGAAAGCACTAAATTGGATTGCATTTCCAAACGCCGTGTGCTCTCTTTCCAACGGGCAGCAGAGTCTCCTGGGATGCGAGTCTCTGAGCACACACTTCCTAAAGGAAGTTTACTTTGGGCCTCTTTAAATGGGAGCAGCTCATGCATTCCTGTTCTCGCATCTGATTTATCAGCAGATGGAAGGAGACACCAGGAATCATCAGACTGTTCTGCCTGATGGCACAAATTCCAGCAAAATCTGCCCCCGGGCAGTCGCACAACCCATTTCAGGTGCTGATGAGGAGAGCCTGATGGAGCGAGACTGATGTAGGATGGTATCTGTGATAAAGGGATCTTCCAACAGACTTCCTGGGGCCCTCCAGCCACTGTGCTGGGAGCTTGCTCTCCTAACCTGCTTCTGCAGGTGCTCCCACCTCAGTCTTTGCCATGGGCCAGGAAATTCACTATCACTCCAGTTAATGGAGATATCTGGCTCATTAGGGTCAGCCTCATTTCTCATCAGCTCCCTCCTTTTGCTGGATGAGCTTGGAAGCCTTGGAGGCTCAGGGATGGAGAGCAGGAGGAGAAGATTGCTGGGCAAAGAATATTCTTGCTCAGCCATGGATCAACCTGAAGAAGCAGCAACTGTGGGTAAAGGAAATTAGGGCAGTCCAAGACATCCCCTCTGCAGCTGAGGTGGCTGAGACCATTTTCCATGCTCCAGGCTGTTATTGGAAGTACACTTAAGGGCGTCCCTGACTATTCCTGCACCTGGCTAACAGCAAAACAGGTGTTTTCCTACGAGACCTGGACGGTGCTGGAGTTTAGTCTGAGGCATGCAGAGTCATTCAGGCATGCACACTCAGTGTCCCACGCTCCCAACACAGCAAACAGGAAAACGTGCCCCACCATGTCCAAATCCTCTCCGTGACCATGAGCTGTGTTGGTGAGGGTGGGAAGAGCAGGAAGACAAAAAGCCATATTCCCCAGGGAAGAGGCAGAGAAACTGCGTTTCACACAGATCTTGGGTGCGCTGACTTCTCCCCTCCCGTTCCCCTTTCCCCAGGGAAAGAATTAGCAGTGAATAAACCCGTCAGTCAGTCAGTCAGTCATTAAGAGAAGGAGGGCTCTGGTTTGGCAGGGAGGTGTGAGCAGTGCATGCAGAGGTTGGGCCGCTCCGGTGGCGGCTGCGGCGCTGGGCGGGTGCCGGTGTGTTTACCTACGTGGCAGGGAACCTGGACTCGGGTTCATTTCAGTTATCCCATGAGACCTGCTCAATAACGGACTGTTGAAGGAAAAAGCAAAATAAAACAAAAGAACAAAAACAAAAGAAGCTCATAAATCCC
Organism: Platysteira castanea; assembly: GCA_013397175.1. Taxonomy (NCBI): domain Eukaryota; kingdom Metazoa; phylum Chordata; class Aves; order Passeriformes; genus Platysteira; species Platysteira castanea. The sequence continues at coordinate 43,099 of VYXC01000309.1, forward strand.
AAATGAATTGGCGCTGGCGCTGCCCCAGCCCCCCAGTGATGCCCTGGCACAGCCCCTGCTTTCTCTCCTCTCCTTCCCCACCAAGCACACACACGGGGACCACACAGAAAGTGATCTGAGTTGAAGTGGTGAAGGGAAACCCAACATTGGAGTGGCCCAGCAGGTCTGGGCTGCCCCAAAATGTGCAGAAGTCTCTCTGTGTTCACTGGGTGCAGCACAGACACCCCGAGCTGAGGAGCTGCTGCTTGCAGAGCTCTGAGTGTTTCCCGACATGGGCAGCAAGCTCGAAGCATTCTGCCTGCCCTGCAAGGGCCCAACCACTTCAAACATCAGCATGAGACACCAGGTGAGAGGCAAAGCAGGTTTGCTCAGGCTGAGCTTCCTCCCAGCTGCCCTGTGTTTAATGCTGACTCCTGATCAGCATTATTTGCCCTTCCTTATCCCTGCAGTCCCACATGATGTAAGTGGCTGCCAAGGAGAGCTTGGCACGGCATCACTGGGCTTTGGGATCAACAGCAAGCACAGAAGGACCACAGAAGCACAGGGCCATCTGCACCATGTTAACACACAAGCAAAGTGTGTGTTAAATATGCCCAGGACTCAGGCATTGCTGAGACACATGAAGACAAAAAGTCTTGCAGTGATGAACACTAAAACTAGAATGATGTGCACATTTCCACCTAAATTTCAACTGAAAAGAGGGAGCAGATCACTGGGATAGTCCTCCTGTGAAAGACCAAAGAACAGCATAAACTTCAGCCTTTTTTCCAACCAGGGAGCAGCTTCATGCCTCCATCTGAGCAGAGTCCAGAGATGGGGAGTGGGCCCTGCCTGGCTGCACAGTCAGTCCTTTTGCAGTAAAAAACCATCCAGGCTAGCACTAGTGGCTGGGAAATTCTCAGTTTTCTTCCCCTGCCCGTTTCTTCTCACTTGGGATCCCCATCAAAGAGAAATGCTGGGCATTCCTCATTCCCATCCCACTGGGCAGGACATCTGAGCTCACCTTTGACCTGATATTCCTTAGTTGCCGGCTAACACTGGATCTGTCTTTCTTCAAGAAATCAGGGTTGCTTTTTGATTTCATAATATCTGGGAAGAAGCAAAAGAAGTGGGATTAGCCTGGTGCCTACTACCTTCCTGCAAGGACAGGGCTGGGGCTCTGCCCTCCCAGCCCAGGAAAGTGGCCCGATGAGCCCGACTCTTAGCGCTGCCCTAAGGGCAGAGGGGCTTTTGGGCATCCCTGCATCACAAGGTTTTCCTGATGCAAAATGCCAGAAGCCTTTCAAAGCCCATCAGCTTTGGGTTGGAAGGCCAAGTCCTACACTCAGACCCATTACTGCACAAGGGTTTGCACTCCAGGATTCCCGTGTTAGCTCGGGACACCCAGGACTGCTTAGAGCTGCTGGAGGAGGACTGACCATATCCCGATACAGTGGTGTTCACAGGGGATTTCTCTCCCTGAGCTTCTGTGGCTGCTTTCAGCTGCTCTTTCAACCTGCTGATATCACAGTCTGCCTTGGCCTTCACGATGCTCAGCTCCGTGTAGATGTCTTTGTACTTGTCGCTGGCGTATTTCTTATCCTGGCAAGGGAACAAGAACAACCCGATGGAGCCAGACAGACAGCTGGAGCCGAGGGGCTTGTGGATGCACTGAAGAGGAGCTTGGCAAATGCCGACGGAAGAAGAGCCGGCAGCGAGAGAAAGGCTTGGCCAGGGCAACACACACCCTCGGAGCTGCTTCCAGCAGCGATACGGGACTGCGGGAACGGAGACAGGCGGAGAGCTGAGAGCCAAGGGCGAGCACACAGTGCTGCCTGTGCGTGCAGCCCCTCAGCTACAGGGTTGTTTGTGGCTTTTCATTTTAGCCAAGACACAAAATTCAAGCAGAATTCCCAGAAATGGCCTTGGTTTGTCCAGAGCAAACCAGTTCCACCGCTGCGAGGCTGGGCAGATCTCTAACACTGATTGTTTGTGCCATTTAAATCTGATCTGATGTGACAGAAAATGGGGAAATCACGCTGAAAGGGGTATTTTCCCACACTGTCTCCTTTGTGGGCTAAGTCTTAAATTGATACATGGAGTGCTTTACTGATGACACCAAAATGGGTATTGAATTGCATTCAGGGGAAAAATTAAATATGGTTTCAAATCTGGGTGTAAATGGGCTGAAATCTAAGCACAGACACTCAGGAGCAGAGCACAGTAAGAGGATTTGCAGAACCAGCCCTGGCATTACCCTCAGTGCTGTCTGCAGCTCGTCTTTGAGGGAGCTGATCTCCTGCTTCAGGTACTGGATTTCGGATTCTTTGACCCGCAGCAGGACCTGTGGGAACAAAAAACAGCATCTTTGCACCTGAGCAGACACAGTGTGACACCTGCTGTGCCCGGTGACAAACAAGCCAAGGGCTGGAGACTCAGCCCCATGCCAGCACCACAAAGCCTCTGGACCACCTGTCTTCTGCTTCTCACAAGAAAACTCCTCCTGGATCTCTTGGGAACTTGCCCAAGCTTGCAGCACTGATGTGCTCCCTGCAGCCCCCAGATTCTATCCCCACTGCTCTGCACAGACTGCATCCTGGGGACAAGCAGGGGCTGCAGAAGGAAGAGTGAGTGTCTGGCTCAACATGGTAAGAAGGGAAGATTAGGACCCCAGAATTTCCTGGCCTCCTGCAGCCCACGATGACAGTGCTGACCAGCACTGAGGGCTGACGGGGGGACAGACAGCTGTGACACCTCCCGGCTGTGACACGTTCCTGGGGTACACGGCACTTGTGTCCACCCACGTGCTCCTCTGCAGAACTCACCTCCAGCTCGTAGGCGTCCTTTCCCTGCGTGAGAGGCGACCCAGCAGCCTCTCCCCCGCCCTCCCCGGTCAGCAGGGTCCGCAGTCGCGTGATCTCCGCAGCCAGGCGGTTATTCAGCTCCTGGGAACAGCAGGAGAGCCGTTGTGGGAAGGGTGAGCATGGCCATGCCTCAGCACGGAGCCCACCGTCACCAGGGCGGGGACCCTCACCTGGTTGTGGGCGTTGAGCTCCTGGTTCTCCCGCTGGCACTGGCGGAGGGCCTGCCTCTCAGCCTCCAGCGCCTGCGCCAGGTGGGCGTTCTCCAAACACTTCTGGGAATACTGCTCCGAAAGCACCTCCAGCTCCCGCTGCACCGACTGCAGCTCCTCCCTGCGGAACACACACCGGGGTAGTGCCCTCTCCACGCACACACACACCCATGCCCATCCTTCCTTCAGCATCCCAGGAAAACCCAACAGGGAGCTAAGCACTGAGGATGAGGACTGCATACTCCTTTTGGGGAAAAACCCAAGCCCAGAGCAAGTCAACTCTTCCCTCTCCTGGCAGAGCCATGCTTGGGCACCAAAGGGGACAGGAGGTTGATCTCTCAGAGGTTAACTGGCAGAACTTTCTCAGGTTTCCAAAAACTGAGCTGGGATCTATCAAAATCTACCTGTGAGAAATTCTTCCCTCTGAGGGTGGTAAGGCTTCGGCACAGATTGCCCACAGAAGCTGTGGCTGCTCCATCCCTCCAAGTGTCCAAGGCCAGGTTGGATGGGGCTTTGGGGCAACCTGGCATAGTGGAAGGTGTCCCTGCCCATGGCAGGGGGCTGGAATGAGGTGAGCTTTAAGGTCCCTTCCAATCCAAACCATTCCAGGATTCTGAGTTTGCTCTGGGCGCTCGGGACCAGGTGTATTTGCACACTTCCCAATCTTATACAGATGTATCAAGGTTGATAAAGCTGACAGGCAGCTCTGCTCAGTTCCCACTGGAGGACAGCCTTGCCACGGAAAGCTCAGCACCTCCTCCTCGCCTTTTGAACAACACTGCCGCTGCAGCTGCACGGAAGGCAGCACTGGGTGCACATCTGCTACTTCTGGGCACCAAAAAGCAGCTATTTTGGGTAATGTGGGGACACTGACCTGGAGCCCATAAGATTATGGGCAACCAGGAGACTCTGATGGATGCAGTTGGGTTGGGACCAAGGGAAGAGGCCCCTGCAACAGCAGGTTTGCCCCGAACTCAATGCCAGAATCAAACGGCAGAGAGGGGTCTCCCACACATGATCTCCCTGCAAGATGGCAAGAGACAGAGGACGGTGATGGTCTTACAGGTACTGCCTCCGGAGGGCCTCGATGTCGGCGTTGACGCTGCTGATCTGGGAGCGCTGGGACTTCTCCAGCTCCCGCTCCAGCTCCTCCCTGTGCGCGTTCTTCATGGCTTCGATGGCTGTGAGGGGCAGCACAGTGTTAGCACCCAGCACCCTCCACCCATGGGTGGGTTTTTTGAGTTTTTGTTCATTTTTCAAAGGAACAAAACCAAAGTCATCCCTGCAAACCTCACACTGCTTCACAGCCCCTTCAGTCTGTGCCCCAGCTGCAAAGGGGCTTCTGCAAATCCCACTTATTAACTGAGTCCAAATGATTGTCCACTTCACACATTGCTTCCTGGACTGTGAGACTCCTAACACAGAGCCCCTGAACTCCAGTGTTTTAACATTCCCTAGGGCACTGAAGAATGAATTCAGTGTGGAATTGACAATAATTTAACCACAGGAATGACAAATGCCTTTCTGAGTTGGAATGGAAAACAGATCAGACTGTGTAACAGACAAAGACAGGGGTACCAAGCCTGGAGAAAGACCAGGAGATGGGCACCAAACCTGGAGGACCAGGAGATGGTCCTCCATCCAAAACATCTTTCCCACAAGCCCTTTCCCATCTCCCTGTGCAGCCCACCCAGCCCTCATCCCATCCCTGCTCTGCTCCTCAGTGCAGCCAACACCACCCCCATGTCCCCATCACCACGGAGCCGCCCCACCATGGGGGACCCTCTGGTACCTGAGATGGTGGCAGCCGTTTCCTCGGCCAGCAGGCGATCCTTCTCCTCCCGCAGCTTCTCCAGCTCCCGCTGGTGCTGCCGCTGCAGGTCCTCGATCTTCTTCTGGTGCGTCTCCTCCATGGCTGCAAAGCCCCTCTCACATGTTGCCTGCAAAGGGAGGAGGGGAAAGGGTTGGCCCAGGAGCACAGGGCCAGTGCCACGGCGGTGGGGAGCCCACCAGGAGCCACAAGCCAGCAGGTAGCTCAGCTCCCCAGGTCCAGCATGGATCTTCTGCTTCCCCAGCCATGGAGCAAGATGGAGCTCGCAAAGGTCAGGGCTTGTCCTGCAGATGCTTGACCCCTGACAGGTGCAGGGAAAGGGATGCGCAGGGGCAGACCTGGTTTAGGGGCAGACCCAGTTGGGAAATGCAAATATATGTCAAAAAAACAACAAAAAAAACCTTTTGTGCACCTTCTGCTCTTTCCAATGCCTGTTTTTTTCAACCTCTGGGTGGAAGGAAGATGACGTGACAGCAAGAGGACCTTAATTCCCAACCGACTATTGCTACAAATGCTGCAGGGACAATTACTTGCTAACTGAATTACTAGGAAAGAACTCAGGCCATGATAAAGGAGCAGCAATTTGGGGAGTTGGGATTCACCAGGGGTGAGGTCCTGAATTCCTGCCTGGTCCTTCTGCCCCTGGCACAGCCCCCACTCCTGCCTTTGCAGCAGACAAATGCAAATGCCCGTTCCCAGCTCAGCTGCCAGCCCAAGCACACTGGGATCCCGGATGGACACACGGCTGCAGGACACGGACAGGACCAGCAAAGCCACAGGCAGGCCCAAGCCACGAGGGAAGAAGGGGCACACACTGGGGACAAGGTGCTGAGCGCCATCAGGCAGCATGGGACAAACCTGATGCAAAGCACTGCACAGGGCTTTTCCTCCTAACAACACAGGCTGGCTTTATTCCCTGATTTCAGTGGAGTTCCCCTTGATTAACACCAGTGTTTTCCATGGAAAGTGAGAACTGTCCCCTAGGGACCTCTGGGACCCCATAGGAAATTTTAGGGGAACAAATTCACTCCCCCAGTGACAAAAGTGCTCAGGACAGTCCAACACCACTGACCCTCACTGATGTACACCCCTCTCAGCATCACTTTGTTGGCTAATGCTCTGTTACTTACACCTAATCCTCATTCCCAATTTTCAGCTTTGGTGGTTTTTTACCCTCCCATTTAATATTTAATCCCAAGGCAATCTTCACTTTCCCAGCCTTGTTTGTTTGTTTGTTTATTAAACTCCTAAATCAGTGCCAGAACATGCCTGGACTTGGCTGTGGCACAGAGCAGCCCTGCAGGATTCTTCATTACACCCAGAATCACAGAATATGCCGGGTTGGAAGGGATCCACAAGGATCGTCAAGTCCAACTCCTGCAACACCTCTAATTTTGGAGGGAAAAGGTGCACACTCCTCCACAGGAAGCTGTAGATTCTCTATTCTCTATTCTTTAATGTATTGTAAATGCATTGCCATAAATCCACGTGTACAAACCTGTATCTCACAGAATCCCAGAATGGTTTGGGTTAGAAGAGACCTTAAATCTCATCCTGTTCCATGCCCTGCCATGGCCAGGGACACCTTCCACTATCCCACGTTGCTCCAAGCTTTGAATCTGGCCTTGGACACTTGGAGGGATGGGGCAGCCACAGCTTCTCCGGGACCTGTGCCAGGGCCTCCCCACCCTCACAGCGAAGAATTCCTTTCTAATATTAAATCTCAGTCTACCCTCCTTCATCTTAAGGCCATTCTCCCTTGGCCTGTCATTCCATGTCTTTGTCAAAAGTCCCTTCTAGCTCTCTTGGAGCCCCTCTAGGCACTGGAAAGGGCTCCAAGGTCTTCCTGGAGCCTTTTCTTCTCCAGGTTGAAGAGCTACTCTCGTGCTACTGATGTTACATCCTCCATCGGGTTCTTACGAGATGAATGGAGCACATTTAAGCCTCTAATTTGGGCAGGTTTCCAATCGCGTGGTTGGCTTTCTGACCACCACTGCTTAATTCCAATGGGATTCAGCAAAACTACTGCTCTCCCCAGGCTAAAACCGGCTTTTGGCTGGAGCTGAGCCACACTTCACCCCCAGCTCAAATGTGTGCTGGATCTTGTGGCTGAAAGCAAGCTCTCCCACATTTTTGCTGATTCTTAAGAACAACTGGTTTGTGAAAGCCTCACCAGCACAGTCTCTGCATCACTGCTCTTTCGGCTTCCTTTTCAACCTGGCAGCCTCTCTTGGTGCTGCCAGAGTCCTCTACCACCCTAAACTCACTTCCGGACCGGGAATGCTCTCCTACGAAAAGCAAGCCACCAAACCCAATTTTTTTTTTAGATGCTGGATGATCTCAAACCAGTTTTACAGCCAGTCTGACCGGTGGGGCAATTTGAACAGTGGCATTTCATTGCCAGTGGATTTCTCTGCACCTCACCTGGGTGTTCCGTAACTGTGCACTCTTTTTTGTGTACAGAATTACTGTGTCCAACACCAGCGTGGTCCTCACAGCCTCCTGCAGAGGAGCTCTGCTTTTCTACAGAATTTGGCATCTGTTTGCAGCTATCTTCCCTAGGAACATACATTTTGAGAGCATCAAGTTTCCATTTCATCCTGCATTTTTGAAGGCAGCAGAGACAGATCAGAGATTTTATCAGACTGGGAAAGATAGAGTTGAGGAATGTTTTTAAAGGGAAGTCACAAACAAAATGTACGTGTTGGGTACAAGGAGGAATACGAGGTCTTCGTGTCGAAGGAGAGCGTGATGTTACTGAGCTACTTTGAAACTCTCTTCCTCTCCACACAAAGACCACCTTCAGAAATCCACCCTCTCAAGCCCTCAGCAATGCATTTAGAATACCCTAGCATGGAGAAAAAGGAAACACCATGCTTTACAGAGGCCTGGCTAATACTCTGGGGCTTGCTTTGGCACACTGGCTCTTTTAGGGGATGTCCCTTGGTTCAGCAAGCGAAACCCACGACTGCACATGCCCTCCTGAACACTCAGCAGCAGAAAGCAGAAAGTGTTAAACATATCAAGACCTTTAGGTTTTCAAAGTCTTTCTGGTATTTTTCCCTCAAAGTGGAAGCGTTCCCCTCCAGATGTTTGTTCTCCAGCTCGTCCCTCATGACGTTCATCTGGGCCTCCAGCTCCTGGATGCGCTCCCTCAGGCCGTGCATGGAGTCCGGGTCGCTGCCGGGGTCCTGCCCGGTGCCACCCGCCTCAGCGGCCGCCCAGGTGTCCCCAGCGCCCGGGGCCACCGCGGGGGACGCCTCCGGGTGCTGCCTCTGGTACTCGTCGAGGGTCTCTTGCAGGCGCTGCAGGTTCTGGCTGTAGTGCTCCTGCAGCGCCTGCAGCTCCTCGCCGTGGATGACCTGCAGCTCCTTGATCTTGGCCTGGAACTTTTCCTCCAGCGTTTGCATCTGCTCCAGGTGATACTGCTCCATGTTCTGCTTGTCGCGGACAATGGCATCCAGCTGGTTGAGCCCCTCCGTCCTCTCGGCCTTCAGGGCGTCCTCTGTCCTGTTGAGCTGCTCGATCACATTTCGGATCTCCTCCTCGTACCGCCCCTGCAGCTCACTCAAGCTCTTGCTCTGCTTATGCCCTTCCTCCTCCAAGAGCCTCCGCTGGTTGTCCAGCTGGGACACCTTTGCCTTGAGGTCGGCGTTCTCCCTCTCCAGCACGGCGATCACCTCGCTGTACTCGCCCTGCTGCTTCCTGAGCAGCTCCTCGTACTCGTCCCGCAGGAGAGACACCGTCTTCACGCGCTCCTGGCACAGCGCATCCATGCTCTGCAAGGACTCCTTGTAGGACTTCATCTCCCTCTCGTGCTCCAGCCGGACTTTGCAAGCAGCGTAACAAACCTGAGCCTGAACAATGGCATCGTGGACTAACAAAGACGAGTACCGCTCCAGGTCTCCCATGCACGAATGGTAGGAGAGACTCTGGGATATCTTCAGGAGCTTCTGACAGTCTCTCATGGCCTCCTCGGGAGGCAGAGAGAGTAAGGCAACAGATATCTCCTTCAGAACATTGGATTTGTCCTTTAGTTGCTGGGCAAGATCTTCCTGAATGGAAACAAGAGCTTCACTACTACGGTCTGGTGCGCTGCCAGTCTCCTCCACCTTGGCTAAGTCCTGGCATGGCACCATTTGGAGACGGCTCCCATCCCAGGAGATCTGGGTTCTTTCTGAAGCATCTTTTTGTATTTCAAGTGCTTCAGAAATCTGGTGCATAACTTTGTCAAACTCAGGAGTCCTGTACGCTTTGATGATCTCCTCCAACATGCATTTGTGCTGCTGGAGAGCTGTTTTGGTATTATGGAGCTCTTCTTCGATTGTTTTTAACCTCTGATGAAAAGATTCTCTCATTTTCTCTGCAACAAACCCAAGTTCTGCCTTGATCAATGAAGCGTCTGCTACTGCACTAAGAAAACATGGGGAAAAGCCCAAACTTGTTTCTGTTTTACCCTCAGCTTCTCCTTCTCTAGTGTTCAAGTGTGCTCTCAGCTCCTCCACCTGGCTCCAGAACTCCCCTTCCAACAGCAGCTTTTTAGATAGGATGCTGGCCAAATCGTTGGCTGTGTGAGAAACATTTGCTGGCTCCAACAAAACCACCTCAGCCGTTCCCTGGATCTCTCTCAGAAGCTGGGCTATCTCAGAGCTTGCATTTTTCAAAGACTCTGCTATTTGGTTGATGAGAGAGGCCTCAAATGCCACCCTCTCAGAAAGCCACCTCAGCTGGCTGGTGTCAAACACATCCGCTCGCTGCTCCTTGGAGACGTGCTCCACTTCTCCCAAATCCTCTCCTTCTGGGGCGGGGCTTTCCGTGGTGAGGCTTTCACTCTGCTGACACTCCGATGGGACTGGCGCCCCGCTCAAGGCTTGGATTGCGTTTGATAAGGTTGTTTCCATGCTGGACAGAGTAACAAGGAACAAATCACCCTCTTTTTCCTTGTCTGATTTGGGCAAGGATCTTAGCTGCTCCCTGCACTTCTCTAAGCAAGTCAGCGCTTGATCGTTTTTCATCTGGAAACCTCCCAGCTCGCTGACGTGACTTTCTATGAGCTTGAACTTTTCCTGCCTCTCGCTCTCCAGCTGTGAGATCAAAGCGTTGACTTGGGACAGGCTGGTCTGAAGCTGTTCCCGCAGCTGGGACTCCGTGCTGGCCCACTGATGGTGGAGGGCGATGAGCGTCTCCTGGTTGTGGCCGTGCTGGCTTTCAAGTTTCATCGTCACATCTTTGAGCTTTTCCTCTGTAATATACAGTTTGGTTTCCAGGGAATGGATGATGGAGAGGTAAGTCTCGGAATCGCTCATCCCCGATGAGTGGTAACCCAGAGCTGGCTCTGAGGACATGCTTTCTTCAGACAGAGATCTGTCCTGGCTTGTGTCTGAAGAGGTACTGCTTGTCCAGTTTTTCTCTGATCCATCTGGATGGATGTATTTTTGACACTGGATGCTCGAGAAACAGATCCTTTGCCTCTTGGCCCCCATGATTCCTACATCAGGCTTTGCTAAGGCTTTCTGAACCAACTCTTGGTCCTGGAGCTCTACAACTTTAGATGGGGAGCCAAATTCCTCCACTTGCCTCTGGGTGGTCTCAAGAACCTCATCCTCCTCCTCCTTCAGTGCATAAGTCAGAGCTGGGAGGACATCCTGAGTTTGCAGAGCCTGCCCCAGTTGGGATGGTTGACTTTCATCAGCCTCAAGACTGGGGCCAAGGTCTTCTGCCTCCTCAGCACATGGACCTGTGCCCACACTAGCTAATTTCTTTAAAGCCTCCTCCTTGGCCTTTAGCTTTACTTTAGTCTCCTCTAAACTGCTATCTAAAGCAACCATTTTAACCAAAGCCTCACTGAGATCTTGATCCTTCTTCTCCACAATTCTCAAATGCATTTCCTTAACGTGTCTCAGCTCTTCTTCTTTCTCTTTCAGCACCTCCTGCACCCCCCGGAACTGATCCGACACCTCCTCAAACGACTGCTCCAGATTGTGGTAGTTGGTCTCTTCCATTTTTAACTTTGCTTGTAGCTTTGCAACTTCGTTATCTGACTCTGCCACCTGATTCATGAGCTCATGGAACCGGCACTTGATCTGATCCCTCTCTCTTTCGAGCTCCTTGATGTGCTCAGCGAGCTTCTGGATGCTGGCCTCCTTCATGGCCAGCTGCTCCTCTAGCTGGTGGACGAGTTCGCTGCCTTCAAACTTGGCACTCAGCTTCTCCTTCTGCAGAATCTCCATTTGCTGCTCGCTGTTCTGCAGCTGGTTCTCGTACTCGTTGGCCTTGTCCTCCACTTCCTTCAGGCTCCGTATCAAAACCTGCTTCTCCCTCTCACAGCTCTCCAGCAAAGCCTCGTAGTTCTTCTGCAGCTTCTCCTCCATGAGGACCCGCGCCTGCTCGCTGGCATTCAGCTGCCCGCTGAGGTCCACAATCCTATCCTGGAGCCGCTGCACTTCCTTCTGGTGGTCCCGCTGCAGAGCCTGCTGCATCTCCAGGTCCCGCAGCTCCTGCGTCTTCTCCAGCAGCAGAGCCTCCGCGCTCTTCAGCTTCTGCTCGCTGGCCTTCAGCTGGGAGCTGAGCGCGGCCTCGCCGTGCTGCCACTCCTCCAGCTGCTCTTTGGCTTTCTCCTTCTCGCTCCTCAGGTCGCTCTTGAGCTTGGCCAGGGTCTGCTCCTTGATGGCGAGCTCGGCCGCCGCATTACTGAGCCTCGCCTGCAGGCTCTGAATCTCGGCCTCATGGTGCCGGATCACGTCCTTGGCCTCGGCATAGCTGCGCTTCAGTGACTGAATCTGCTGATTGATCACCTCTTGACGCTGGCATTGGGCTTCCAGCTCGCTTTGGAGGTCTTGGTTGACTTTGTGGAGCCTCTGCCAGGCACCTGATGGCGAGGCGGCCACCTCGGTCTTAAAAAAATTGATTAAATACTAGATTAGTAACACTCTTGGCTCTCCCTTCTGAGTGTCACACCTCTGGCCAGGCAGGCCATGGAAAAGCTTCTCACAGCAACTTGGCTGCTACCCACTGCTCCAATTGGGATGATTTGTTCTTGGCACAATTTGGTTTGTTTAACCAACTTTTTTTTTTTTTTTATGAGCGACAACTGCTTTCCAGTAACAGAAAACACTGACCACAACATCAAAACAGCTGTACAGTAACAGGCTAAATGGAAAAAAAAACAAACCCAAACTCAAACAGAACCAAAAAAACGATGAAAAAGAAACACCAGCAGTAAAACGGAGACAGACACACAGGAGAAAAATGTGAAGGATGAGGAGGAGGAGATGGAACAATGTGGAGGAGAAAGGAATTGCTTCTTTTTAGCGAGTTTGTTTGTTTGGTTGTGAAACAAAAAGTGCACAGTTCAGGTAACACAGTCCTACCGACCAAAAGCAACAACAGAAAGCGAGGTAACAGCAAATGACATCACATCCCACCCAAACGCAGGGCGACAGGCCAGCCGTGGTGGCGATGTCATTTCTGTGCCTGCCAAACAGGACTGAGTGGCTGCTCATCACATTAGAGAGATGCTGTTATGCTAAAGCTTAGGGCTAGGGAGGATCTAATTTCTCTACCTGCAAAATAAAATAAACCAACAGAGGACAAAATAAAAAGCCCGACAAGTGGAGGGAGGGAAAAGGTGTGATGAGAATGTAAAAATGAAGGAAACCAACCTTTGTGAGATTCAAACCAAAGCAATGGAGCATGCAAAGAGAAAACTCACAGAAAGCGTCATGCAAAAGGCGACAGAAATTATGTATCTTTAAAAAAAAAAAAAATACATAGACAGGAAGAGGCGAGAGAAGCACAGCGTTAAGCCTAGGAATTTGGCCTGCCTTGCTGTACTCTAGTTGCTGATTAAGGAAAGCCCACAGATGTGACACTCAGTTGTGTTAAGTTAAATTTCATGCTTTACACCAAAAACATGCAAGAACATCCGCCCGGGACAGGTTAGTATGTGCCCCCTCCCACCCTAGTGGCCGGAGCTGGGGGATGTCTCCAGCCCATTTGCCAGGAGCAGGAGCTCCAGGTGTTTCTCCCAGTAGGGATCAAGGTTAGGGTGCCCTGTCCCGAGGAAGCCCAGAGCAAGAGAGGGGTTACACGAGGCCAGAGAGGCTTCGGTGCACGGCACATGCATTGGAGGGGCAGCTCAGCGCTGCCTCATGGAACAGGCAGTGCCTGGGGGTCCCTGCGGGGCTGGTCAGGCTGCCAAGGAGGGGTTGGTGCCTCCCAGGCAGCTCAGGAGGGATGGGCTTGGCAGCAGTCAGGCTTCTCCATCAGCCCTTCCCATAGACAATGCAGGAACCTCCCCAAAATTAGGCATGATGGAGGTGGGGGGGCGCATGGAATTCAGAGGATTTGTCCAAAAAAATGCTGTGATGTTTGTCTGCAGTCTGGGGCTGCAGAATTTCCCCAGCAGCTCCACTCCCTCCACCCCAGCAGGGTTTGGTGGGGTTACTCCCTTCTACAATAGGACTTTAATCCCTCTGGCTCCCGGGAAACACAAGGGAAATCCCCCGAACAATTAGACTGGAGCAGGCAAAAGCCTCCAACCTTTCCAAAAACTCTCTCCAACTTCCAGGTCCAAGTTTGGGTCACTGCTCACTGCAGCTCAGCCTCATTGTAGGCTTTCCCTCTTGCCACCCCTTCTCGTACTGAGGCACTGTGGCCAACTTCAATCTGATGGTGGATTCAGCATCCAGCTTTTATCCCCATTCCCTGATTTTTCCAGGCTCCAGGCAAAGGGAGATCGGATGCCTCTCCCCTACGGAAGTGCGAGTTAGTTACTCCTCCAGCACTGCCAAGTGAAAATGGAAATCCTCCAAGCAGGCACTGTCAGCTCGGAGTCTCCAGAAATGAACTAATTACTTCTCCTGGGAGATCATGGGCAAGAAAGATGTCCCCCTCCCTGGGCTGGCTCCACTGCCTGTGCAACTTCTTCAGGGAAAATTTTCCTGTGAGAAATAAGGATGCAAGGTTTGGCACCGGCACCGGGTTTGCTGCCACGGGAGCGCAGCATGTGGCCATGCACGGCCACTTTGATCCACAGCCGGTTTGGTCAAGTAGATTTGAGCAGGTCAAAAAAGCTGCCTCTGCACAGAACAAGACTATGGACCCATGACAGCAGCCAGAAGCTGCCCTGCAGGTGCCACGACTTTTCTCCAGGCATGGACATTCCCAGAGGAATGGCTGGGAAAAACCTGCTTTGTTTGGAGGAGGGGAGGAAAGGTTTCCCCAAAGACCATCCTGTCTCTTTTGCTAGATCCTCCAAAACTCATTTCTAGACTTTTCTAAGGAATGGCAGCTTGTGACAGCAGAAGCCACGATAGTGATCCAAGATAACAGGTCCTCCCAGTGCAAATCCCACTCTGGCTGGAGGGAAATGTGCCGGGGAGATCCTGTGTTTGCCCATGTAACGGGCACACAAAATCCCCAGCCAGGAGCAACTGGTGGGCTATAGGATGCTTGGAAAGCCTTGTGTGCACCCCACTGCCTGAGGGGAGTATCTGGGGCACAGAAAGGGAGAAATAGCTATTGCAAAGGCAAACACAGTATGGGATGGATCAGAGGTGGACTTTGCTGAGGTTCCATCTGTCAGGCTCTGTTTTGTTTTCCCTTGGGAATGCTAACAAGTAATGCTACCTTCTACTCCATCCCGGATAAGATGCTTCCGTAAGCAGATGATTCTGGTAATGCTACAGAATTAGCAACATTTGCAAGAAGGTCAAATCTCTCGGAGCTCAGTGGTGGTCACCCAGGATGTCCCCATGAACACTGCAGACGGAAGTCCACCAGGGATCCCCCCGGGGAACAGGGAAGATGGATCTCCCTCTCCTCCCTGCTCTCCTACCTGCAACACGTAGCCCTCCCGGGCGCTCTGCTCCCGGCCCAGAGCCACTTTCAGCTGATCCTGCAGATGCCGGTTCTGCTCCAGGAGCTCCAGGGCCTCCTTCTGCTTCTGCTCCAGCTGCAGGGACACGAACAGAGACAGAGTCCAGGGAGTGGGCAGGGAGTCATCCATAGAGAACAAGTGGCTCAGAGACGACACAGAGCAGAATGAATGGAGCTTTTGATGGCACCGCTGCTCTGCTCTGCTCTGGGACCTGGATTTCATTTTGCCAGGAAAATCCCTCCCCTCTGAAAGAACTTACTTATGCAATAGTGTAATTCGTAAAGCTCACTGTAGCGAAGGATGAACGGCACCAGCTCGTGCCAGGCATGACCCTGGCCAATCCCAGCCCACTTCAGCTTGGTGATATTCCTGGTTACTCCATGAGAAAAGGTTACCCCTTTCATTCCCACTAATACACCTTAATCCCAGCTAGCAACAACCTTTGTTATCCCAGGCACGGAACTCTTCCAAGTGAGCTGAGTCCCCTCCATTCTTTTCCAAAAATCTTCAGACTATTTGATGTAGGCTCCACAAGAAGGGAACCTTTGTGGTGTGTGCTGCAACTCAAGGCAGTTTATAACTGCAGACACAAATCTCTATAGCTGCAGAGGCACAGAGGATTAGGAGCTTGAATTTGTAGTCTGGTTGATATACCTCAATTGTACCCATTTCGTCAGAGACAGGCTGGCTACAACCAACACAAATCAGGCTGCATTGGCTGGGAAGGGTATGGAAGTACCAGGCCATAAGAACAGCCCTTTCTGCAGCTGTGGGAAATTTGAAAGCTGCTGGCAGGGCTGAACAGGAACAGATGCAGATCTGTGCCCTGCCAGCTCCTCAAGGAACCTACAGCATCCCTACTAGTTGCCATTTTGAAGGAGGAATAAATATGGCTATTTTTAAGCCTATCTCAGGCTTCCTACAGTCACCCCAGTGGCCTGAAGACCATTCTGGCAGGCAGCCTGTACCTGACACACCCCTTTACCTCCTTCTCCAGCAGCGTGGTCAGGTGCTGCTTCGTCAGCCCCTCTTCCCGGTCCTCGGTGTGGGCGAGGTGCAGGGGTGTGATGGGGATCTGCTTCTCCTCCCGCAGCGGGGTGGTCTCCACCTGGTGCCAGCGCTGCTCGATCTCCACGTGGACGTTCTGCGGTTTGATGTCTGCTGGGACAGGCAGGATCCGGTCCACCTCCATCCTCAGCGCCTCTTCCGACCCTGCCCCGTCCACGGCATCGATCATCTCGAAGCGCTTGCGCCGCTCCTCCCGCCGCCGGGCCCGCTCCCGCTCCAGCTCTCCCGGGTCGGCGTCGGCGGCTCCACTGTCCCTGGGGAAGGCGGCCGAGCCGCTACTGGAGGAGTCTGCAGCGTTCGCACGCTCCTGTTGCACCAGGGCCTGTTGGAGTGGGCGAAATTCAGCCCAGTCAAAGGTCTTGGACCGTCCTTCTCGTCGGCGTTCCCGGGCACGGCTCCGCTTCTGCTCCGTGTCCAGCTCGGCTTGTTCCGCATCCGGCTTCTCACTTGGCTTTGGAGCAGTCTCGAAGGAAGAGCTTGTTTTGCTTTTCTCTTCCGGCAGCGAGCTGCAAGGAGAGGGTGAAGGAAAGTGTCAGTGGGTGCTGGAGATGGCTGGACATTCCCATGCATGCCTCGAAGAGCAGGGTGGAAAAGGGCTGCTGGAAGCCCAAGCCAATGCCACATGGGTGCCCCCTGCCCCTCCATCTCCCCTTGCCTCTCAGGTGCAGGAGCTGCTGCTGCCCTTCCCCAGGTTGTGCTGGTGTGCAAAGCCTTGGTGCAAGTGGCCTCGGCTGCTCCGGGGACACCCTGGGACCCGGAGAGTGGCTGATCCCAACCTCATTCCTCCTTGGCAGCCACACTGGGGCCAGTCACCATGACCAAGCAGCAACCTATGGCTGAGACAGTGACCCCAAACTGTGCTGTGAGAGGTTCCAACAGCTCCTCCAGCCCCCTGGCTGTGGGGCTCCATGCACACCCCAGCTGGCACGGCCATAGTCATGTGCTTGTGGGAAGGATGCCACCAATGCCACAAAGCCTGGCTGGCTTTGGAGCTGTGGGGCGGAGAAGCACAAAGCAGCTCTAAGAGTCTTGGGAAACAAGGGGAAGGTTCCCCTCCAGCTTGGAAAATTATTAATGAGTCGAAAACTTCTCCGTGCCACTATCTGCACTGAAGGCACAGACCTCCCTGGGGCACCCAGCCCCACTGGCAGCACGGGCAGCCCCCTGGTTCGGGTAGAGGTCAGTGCGGCAAGGAGAGCAAGTTATTCAACACATCATGGAAATCACTGAAAACACCAATTTCTCAAACAAGGGATGATTTTTAGTGCTGAGTTAGAGGGTAGTAGGTTGAGGGGGGAGACATACTCATCAAGCAGGGAAAGTTAATACGGGAAGGCAATACCATTTCCAACCTACAAATAATCCATAACACAGTATTAGCTTATTAAATATGGACATGCCAGCCCTGCAACACGCAGATCAAAATTAAACCAGGAAGCAGCAGTGCACTAAGTCTGTGGAGGAAGCCTGTCCTGAGGGAGTGGTGGGCACTTGCTGAACCATCTTTGCTACCCAAAGCTTCCAAGCTGCCTCCCAAGGCACAGTCCTGCTGCTCAGGCTGACTCCTGGCTCTCCCTGCTTCCAGTACAACCACAGCATCTCCAGCCTCCAGCAAGGACTCAATGAGCTTTCTGGAAGAGCTGGAAAGCAGCTCACTGGGCCCTTCACTGCAGGCTCTGACCCATGGGATCACATGCGTGGGGACCACCATGACTGGGAGCAGCAGCAGCAGCAGTAGCAGCAACAGCAGCAGCAGCAGCATCACAGCTTCCCCCACCTCAGAAACACACCCCAGCCAAGAATCTCATGGATGTGCATACGCCCAAAACAAGGATGGAGCAGAAGAGATGGCTCTGTGTGGGCTAGTATCTTCCGATGCACTGTCATCCACCAGCAAACCACAGGCTCGGTAGAGCTGGGTTTCGAGAGACTCTGGCAATTACAGGCTAAAACCAGCTCAGAGTTAATTCTTTCTTCAGTGCTGTCACTTGTAGGTAATAAAATAAACCCAGAAGGCACGACGATGAAATGTCACTGCTCCTCACCCACGATATTGCACGACTCCAAAGCCAGGCTCTCAATCTGGAGTCAGTTAGTGATTACAGCTGCATTTTAAAGTAAAGTGAGGATGAGACTCAGTCTTAAAATGGAGAAGAGTGTTAGGAAAAAAATGGGGGTTCTGGGGCCCCCCCAGATGGTGTTGGGACACAAAAATTATGCTGCTCTAAATCCCACGTGGAAGAATCTTGGCATTTCTAGAAGTGACATCTCTCACGAGCTCATTTCTCCTCTGCTGCTTTCCAAAGGGCACGGGATGTGTGTCAGGGAGCGGAGGGACGGCCGCTGGGAACGAAGCGAAGACACTCAGAAGGTTGACCCAATGTTTCTCATTTCATCTGCAAGTGCCCCATGGCTATTAACTCTGCTCAAACATTTCACATCTCCTCCACCACAGAGAAATTAAATCATATCACACAGGAAGGAGGGGGGGTCTTTTCCTCCCAATGATATTTACAGGTCAAAATAAAAAGGTTTTTTTTTAATAGGGATGGGTGTGGGAGTGGTGCAAGCTGCGAGCTGAGCACGCTGTGGCAAGAAGCACACAAAGGTTGCAGGGAACTGGGGAGCACTGGGGAACTCAGCCTCATAAGGGCCATGAGCTGAACACGGATCCAGTTTTGAAGCAGCCACTTTCTTCATGGGGGTATTTTCTATTTGCCCCATCATCATTAGCAGCCGATAATTAGTGCCTCTGCAGACTGCAGGGCACTGCTGAGGGCAGGGAGCAGTGCAGCATCTGCTCCCCATGCCAGGTGCTGACACATGCAGCAATGTAAACCCTCATTAGGGTTTAAGAAACCAAGACAAGGTGCGTTTGCTGGGTGGAGCCACGGCAGCAGGTTAATGAGACACGGCCAAGGGCTGCAGGAGTGTGCGGGGTGGGACCATCGCCAGGGTGGGTGAGCACTGCTGCCCTCCTGGCACACCGAGCACAACATCCCACCGGCCCCCCGGCCACACTGTGCCAACACTTGGCACCCCTCCATGCTGAGCCTTGGGCAGTCTGTCCTTCAGCCTTCCAGCAGCCCCCTTCACCAGCCGCTCCCCGGGTGCGCAATGTAATGACATCCCAAAGCCAGGTGGGATGGGCTGGGATGCCCCACGCTGCTGCAAAGGGCTGCCAGGCAGGCACCAGTGAACACAGCCCTGCTCCACACACAGCGCAGGACTCCTCAGCAACGTGACTAACCCACGCCAGCCTCTACCCCGGCCGACAGCAGCTCGGTGGGAAACAACAGAAGCACACACATCATTCCTTTTCCCCAGCTCAGGATTGATTCATGGTCTGCTTGTGCAGCGTAACAAGTTACTGCCCAACCGGGACCTGCGCCTGGACCCTCTCAGAGGGAAAGCCAAGTGAAACCACTTCATGTGGGCTCAGAGCAGGTGCAGACAGTGAGCACAGGGCTATCGTGCTGCAGTAACCTGTGAGCAATCATAAATACATCTGGCTCTTTAAAGGCAGAGAGGTCCCCTCAAATTTCCTTGGTCTTCATCTTCATATCTAGTCACATCGGAAGATACCAGTGTGGGGAAATCAAGGGTCAAGACCAGGTTGCTTCTTCCCTTCTCTCTGGCTTTTATTTAAAGAAAAAAAAAAAAAAGGAAGGGGGGGAAGAAAAGAAAGAAAAATAAATGGAAACTGCAGGACTTCCCATCCGAGGTGCAGAAAAGGAGAAGCATGCAGTGAATCACGAGATATACAAACCACAGAACGTTAATACAGGAGAGAACACAGTTTTCCAACCTGGGCTTCAGCACGGATAGTTTCAAAGAGAAGTTTTTCCTGGGATTGCATGGAAATCAAACATACACAGGAGTGAGGAGAGAGGCGGCTTCCCCGAGACCCCCGCAAGATCCACCAGAGCTCGGGCAGGGCTGGGAAACAAGCGGCTGAGGGCTAAGAAGGATAGGGAAGGAGAGGCTGGAGCATCTCCAGGTCAACAGCACTAGGTGAGAAGAGCCATTCCATCAACACAGGGATAAACCTGGCAAAAACCTGCTGGCTGCAGCTATGGTAAGGACAGGAGATGGTGTTAGTGGTGAGGCCGTGTCCACGCAGGATGTAAGAGGTGGCATGTACAAGTGTGGCCAGCACAGACAGCTGTGAGGAGGCCAAACACCCTGTACCCACAGCCAGAAGCGCCACAGAAAGTACTCTGTGACGCAGGGAGTCCCCTTCCTCTGGCGCTGATGCAGGAGAAGACACCAACATTACTAAAGCTTAAGGGGGACGAGCTGCAGCAGCTTTCTGGAAGATCAGAAGAGGAGGGAAGACAATTTGCTGGCTGGAGTTTAAAATAGATCAGAGCCAAACAGCTTCTAAACTGAACCCTGGGCTCCTGCTGCTGTGACCCGTAGAGGGGCTGGGCAGCTCATGCTGAACAGTAGCCAGAGGAAAGGGTGAACCCAGCACAACTAAATCCAAGTGGTTTCACAATACCTGGTGGAAATCCAGAGGAGCCTTGATATAGGAACAGTATTTCATATTCCTATGCACAAATTAAAACCACATTTTCAACCCTCTTTGAAATCTGCACGCATAAGAATAACTCGGCATATCAGCGTCCCCACAAAGTGTATCCAAATTAAGCTCAGAGAGACATGAGAGAGAGCTGCAGCTTCCAGGAACAGACAGGCTCAGAAAGAGGAAAGAAAAGGGATGAGGGACGAGTTACTCCTGCACAGCAAACCACGCAACTGCAGGGGCTGCTACAGTCCCCCCTTACCTTGTTACATCGGGAGCAGTGGTGGGGCGAACGTGCTTCATGATGGTCTGGATCCAGTTGCGGCGAATGCCCGATGTCATGGCAGAGAGGGTGAACTCCCCTTCCTTTGTCTGCACAGAGAGAAAGAACACCTCAGAGCAGGTGATTGCACCTACCAGCAGCTTCTCAACTCCCCAAGACCACCCTGCACCCATCCCCAAGCCCCCAGTGCTGGGGCACTGCTTGCTGGCCACGCAGAGGTCAAACCCAGCCCCTCTGTCCCCTAGCACACTCCCGGTGGGAATTAGCATTTCTCAGCAATCTGGCTGATTCTGCCATAGATGAGACCCTAAGGCTGTGACTAAACCTTCCCTTTCCCCCTTCCTTTTCTGACAGCCAAAAAACTGGTTCTCAAACCCAAGGCCAGAGCTCTCTGGAGCACTGGTGGGGGCGGTGCTGAGTGGCCACTTCTGGGTGTTTGGGGAGATGTTCCCCTTGTCATAGACAAGCATCCCCACCAGCTGTCCTGCAGCTGGACTCTTCCTCCTCCCTACGTTTTCCTTACATGGATTTGGAAGCCATAGTTCCGCTGAACTGGGTACTCAGTGACATCATAGCACGTGGACAAATCGATTTCTCCATCCAGGTCAGCTGCCTGCAGAGGGAAGAGGTAAAATAAGCGACAAAGCTTTGCAGTCCCAAAGCATGGTGGGCTTGCAGGTCCCTGAGAAGCACAAAGGGCCTGAAGGGGTTCCAGAACTTCGGCATCTGGGAATGGGGGCACTGAGGGAGGCAGTGACCTACCCAGGGTCTGTTTGGCAGCACCAGGAGCTGCCCTGTAATGGGTTGAATACTGACAGAAGACACTTACCTCCTCTGCCACTGAATCCCGGTAGTATCTCAGGCTCTGGTCAGTCAGCACAAACCAGTGCTTCTTCCACTAGGAAACAATCCAGATGGAGCAGTTACAATCCTGCTCCTTCCCCACCACCATATTTGTAGCTGCTCATCACAGGTCACCCGGCAGAGACGCCCCGCAGGAGGCAGCTCGATGCCTGTCCCTCCCAGCTCCACACCTGGCTTCATCAAGGCCCCTCCACGAGAAAGCAGAGACCCAAACAGGCAGCAAGGCAAGGGACAGTGATGGTTTGCACCACCAGGACACCAAATTCCCCAGTGCTGTTGCCCCGCAGAGCACCAG
This sequence comes from Platysteira castanea, assembly GCA_013397175.1. Lineage (NCBI taxonomy): Eukaryota > Metazoa > Chordata > Aves > Passeriformes > Platysteira > Platysteira castanea. Next base: position 64,900 of record VYXC01000309.1, read on the forward strand.
ACCCTGCAAGTGACGGTAGCACCAAAAGAGCCACGGGGCAGTTGCAGCCTCCCCATTAGCTCCACTGCAAGACGAGGCTTTTAGGGACTGCACTTAAAGCCTTTTTAGCACAAAAAAAGCAGCAAGACATTCATGTTTTATCTGCAGTACCTAGAAATTTAGTTGGGAGTCTATTCCTGGCCCTTGCTCTATACAATTCTGCCTCCTGCACGCTTCCAGCACAGGCTCACCCAAGGCAGCTTTCAGTCAATAAAGGACTCGCTCCAGCTGCCAATTCCCCTTTGGCTGTCTATGGATGTGTCCTTGGACCCAGGGGTACCCACAGCAGAGCCTGGGCCACCCACAGCCACAGGCAAATTGCCCTCATTTTCCCTTGGCAGCTGAGCAGGAGAGAAGGAAATCCAGGGAAGGGGTGGTTTGCAAACAGCCAGGGCCATCCACGCTGCCTCGGCACCAGTCCCCACTCCTAAGGCTCCAATAGAGCAGAACATCCTGCATCCCTCTGGGAACTGGCAGCAGGAAAGTGGCACCAGCTGCTTCTCTCAGTGTCATTTATTTATTTATTTATTTATTGTCCTTGCCATTTCCCTGGAACTCAGGAGACTTTACCTGAGCCTCATTTCTGACACAAAAGAGGTTGCTGGGTTGCAAGGGAGACAAGACTAATAAATAGGGAACAGGAACATGAAACCAGTGCTGCCATCCAAGCTGCCCTGGCTCCCTAGAAACGCACAATATGATATCTACCTTTGAAACCTCCCCAGGACGGAGCACCAGCAATTCCCACTTCAAGACAGCCCAATACTGATCTACCCTGGACACTGGGGCTCCATCAGCACTGAGAGCTACTCCATGCACAGCTGGCACAGCCACAATGTTGGAGTGAACTGCCAGAAACCAGGACTGACCACAGCACCAAACACTGACACGAAGGGCAGAGCTTTCTCCTGACTCACCTGCCCATCCTCATATTGCTTTGTTAACCAGCCCTTCTTGAAGTTCAGCAGGTCGGGCTGGAAGAAAGGAGAGAGGGATCAGGAGAGGGAAGAAGCATCTGCGCCCAGAAGGCAACAGCAGCGACTTGATAAAACCCAGCAGAGCAATAAAAGAGACCAACAACAGTTAAATTCATAAAATCATAGACCACTTTGGGTTGGAAGGGACCTTTAAAGGTCATCTAGCCCAAACTGGATCATTACACTGCATGGTGGCTAAATGTTTGCTCCCAGGAGGAGCAGAGACCTGCTGCACAGTTTATTCAGGCTGTTCCCTTCCTACCATTTCTCCTGCATTTTCCTACTGCTACACCAGCATTACAGAGAAAGGATAAACAAGGAATTAGCAAGACTTCAGGCAGTTCTACCCTCTATTATATATTATGAAAGAAAAACTATGTGCTATTGATGCAAGGCTGCAGGGTTCAAAACAGGCTGAGTTCCCAAGGCTGGAAATACAGGGAATCTGAGCCCTGCACCACCCAAACGACACCTGCTTTTTCCTCCAACATGGGTGCATGGGGATGCTGAATTCCTGAAAAAAGCAAGCTAGACAGCGTGGGATAACTGCTGCCAGCCCTTCCTCCCAGCCCTGCCCGTGTGCAGGGAAGGATGTGGTGGAAATGCTTTCACTCCCCCGAGGCTGAGCTCCTCCAGCTGCTCCACGTGCTGCAGAGTGGAGGAGGAAAGGACAGCAGTGTGTGAAATCCAGCTGCAGCATCTGAAATGGGCTACAGTAAGGGCAGCAATAGAAACTGGGTCTGGAAGCCTACTCAACCAAACCCGTGGGGCAGCACATCCCACATCTGAATGATCCTGTGGTGGTAGGAACCCAGTCCTGCTCCACAAAAACACAAGGGAAAGTAAAGCATTGAATTATAGAATGTTTTGGGTCAGAAGGAACAGTAAAATCATCCAGTTCCAGCCCCTGCCATGGGCAGGGACACCTTCCACTATTCCAGGTTACTCCAAACCCCATCTAACCTGGCCTTGAACACTTCTAGAGATGAGGCAACCACAGCTTCTCTGGGCAGCCTGTGCCAGGGCCTCCCCACCCTCACAGGGAAGAATTTCTTCATAGTATCTAATCTAAACTTTCATGACTTTCTTCCCTTCACTAGATAATGTGCACTGCCACTTCATATGCACTTCTTGCACTTTTTATTCCCACCAAGAGTTTAAAAATCACTCGTGGCTGTACAAGTCTACAGGAAAAGCTCCTGAAACATCAAGCTACTGCATTTTTCTAATAACTCCTTGAACAGAAGTTGTCCATCCACAAAAAATGCAACTTGTATTTACAGTGGCTGTGTAATCTGTTTGAGAGATTAGCAAGTGTATTTATTTTGTCCCTACAGAAGGGTGGTGAGGGAGAGGAGAGCACTTTGTGTTTGTTCTGTACTGTTTGCCTCCAGGTCTGGTGAGCATTTGAAATATGCAAAGGGAGGAAAGCTGGGGAGGGAAGGTTCAGCCCTTCCTTGCAGCCTTCATCCCACTCACACCCATTTCCAACTGCATAAACATCAAGGAAATGGCATCAGAAAACTGGGACATGTGTTTGCTCAGCCTGGTCTAGTGGATAGTGTCCCTGCCCCTAGCAGGGGAGTTGGAACAAGATGACCTTTAAGGTCTCTTCCATCCCAGACCATTCTGGGATTCTGTGATCCTATGAAAATACCTCAGTCATGACACAGCGGCCGGTCCCAGTCCAGAAACTGGAGTGACCTCTGCTGAGTTGGAAATGCTCTGCTGCAGCCTCTGCTGGGGGACACCATGGGGCAAAGAGGGGCTCTGGCCAGGGGAGGTGTCCCCAGCACCCCTAGGGTGACCTACAGCATGAGTGTCTGACACATCACACAAAGTATCAAGGAAGTGGGGTATTCCAGGGGAAAATAACCAGCAAAATGGGGTCTGCTTCCCAAGCTGCTGCTGTACTTTAAGGAAAAGTGCTCCTCACAAGACTCTGAGTTTTAATTTCTGCAGCAAGCAAAAAGTGTGGCCCTTCTCCAGCTGAGCCCCTGAGACCTTCAGGAGTGGTCACACCTGATTCAGGTCCCTGAACCTGCTCCAGATCTGAGCGTATCCCATATCCTACGTGCTGGCTGTGAGGAAAGTAGCAACAGTCCAGTTTCCGTGGCACCTGCTGGGAAGAGCCTCTCACAGCCTCCCTCCCCCAAGGCAGGGGATGTGGCCCTGGTGGCTCACCGTCATAGAGGACTCCGTGGACCTCCTGTCCAGCGACTTTGCCCGGCGGTGTGGGGACAGAGGTGACGCAGACACGTCCAGGATGGAGCCCACAGCTGCTCCTTCACAAGTGAAGTCCTGTGTGAACAGCATTAGCCCAGATCAGTGCAGGAACTAGGACAGAGTCCTGCTCTCTTGGCTCATGGCATAAAAATCTGCTTTATTTAAAGGGTATCTCAGGCTCAGAACAAGTGTCATTTCCTTGGCAATATATTTTTTTGTCCTTTCAGGCATTAATTTGTTCCCATTACATTCAAGCATATCTGGGACTCTCAAACCTGTTTCTTTTCCTACTTCACCCTATCCTGATGTGTCCTGCCATGCCAGATCTGAAGTTCCCCTTTGTATTTCGGAGAAAGGAAAAGAGACAGCCTTATTTTCCACTCTGATCTACACCTGGACTAAAGGAGCAGAGCAGGAAAATTTGCATAGAGCACACACAACAGCTCAGCTCCTGCAGGAGCTGCCTGCGACTCCAGATCCACATCCAGGGACAAACCCTGTAGCTAAACCCTCTATCCTGGGCTGCTGGCTTCCAGGTTTCATATTCCAGGAGACCTTGGCTGAGCACCTTACCCGTTTCCGTGGGAAAACCCTCTTCTCGCTCCTGCCCTGCCGCGTCTCGCTGGAAAGGGCAGCGCCTCCCGACACGTTCGTCTCCATGTGCTCTGCGTTCTCAATATCCAGTGCCTCAAACTTCTCAATTACCTGGGACCTCCTGGAAAATAGAGACAAAAGGGAAACCAGAGGTGGTTTAAACACAAGAGCAGGAACTGTGCGGAGCTGTACAACCCCACAAATTTAAGGTTGCAGAATTACTCGACCCAGAGTTCATGCACACCTGGCTTTTGGTCCCTGTTTCTCTGTGCGCTCCAGCGTGGCCAAATCCAGGGTAAAAACCCTGACCTGACATCACTTTACCCACAAAATGGGGAAAAACCTCATATTACTCAGCTCTGCACGTAGCATCTTCTTCAGTAACCAGAAACTCCTCACGAAACCAGCAATCATTTCTTATTTGTGAATTTTACAGACCCTTGGGAAGCAGGGACTATGGAGCAGCTTTGGCTCAAGCTTTGCCTCTAGCCTCTAGCACTGGGGCTGTCAATGGCCCCCCAGACCCAGATCAAGCTGGGATGCAGAGGTAACGGGTGGCTCTGGGTCCCCCAGTGTGTTCACTGCAACAGGAACCCTCTGAAAACTCAGCCCCACACAGGGAACAGCCACAAGACTGCATGGAGCAAGGGGTGTACTTAGGTGCTCCCAGACCACAGTTCTGGCTCACAGGATGCACCAGCTGATGGGGTGTGAGGAGATGAGGAGCACCCTGTGCCATGGCAGGGCACTCCCTGAAGAATCTGGGGGCTTTCTCTCCTCTTTGTTGGGCTGAAAATCCAGTCTGGACATCAGGAGGCACAACCTGGGCTCTCAGACTACCTTGGTGGCCCATTGCATTGTGGCACTTGTGTCTCTGAGGATGGAGAACTATGAAGAGACGTGGATGGAGCAGGAGCCAACTCTGGATCAAAACCAAATGGGATTCTCCGAAGGACGAGCAAACAGGTGGAATTGGAAATGCTGTTTCAGCATGAGAAGCTGCTTGCTGACCCACAGAAGAGGAATTTCTAAAGAACCGCTGGTGTCTAAGTTTGGATTCCTGGGGGTTCGGGCACGTATCAGTCTCATGTCTTTAATCACAACCTGGGAATTTAAAGCAATAACCCGCCACCAGCACACGTCAGCTGTGCTCCAAGCTGTGAAGCTCAAAGTTCCATTTCAAATCTCCCCAAAAAAAAGCTCTATCCAAGTGGTTTCTTGACACAAAATTTGGACCCACATGTGCCACATCTAACCTTGAGACTGCTTGCCCTGTGTGAGCCCCTGATGTGCATGAGAACCACAACGGCAACCACATGAGGGGAAACAGATTATCCAAAATAAAAACACTTTTAACACTTCCCACAAAGAGGAACAGCAGGTTAAGGGTTCAAAAACCATGAGATGTTCAGTTTTCAACCAATATTTGCACCAAATTCCATAAATGAGACAACCAGTCTGAGCGTATCCCATCCCGTGTGGGGCTGGAGCCCCCCACTGCTGCTCAGAGCCAGGCTGCCAGGACACAACCAAAGAGGAAAGGACAAAATTGGTGGGGAAGACTTTGCTTTGTAAATTTAAAGACCTTTGATGCTTTTAGGGGACATCTGTTCAGCCCTTGCTGCCTCCCAGTTTGCAAACTGGGAGTGGGCAGATCCTGGGCTTGTGCAGAGCTCCCAATTTCCCTGGGATGTTCTGCTCATGAGACGCCCAACATAAGCCAGGCTGTGGAGCATAAATCCATGTTCTGTGTTCACTGACAGACAGGGAATTGTTTTGGAGTCACATTTTTTTAACCTTTTTTATACTGGCCCAGCCTTCTCTGAGTCTCAGTTCAGGAGGGAGGAAAAGGTCCATGAATTAACATTGTCTGTGCCCTATTAGGTGAAGGTCTGAAGAAAAACAAATCAAGAGAAAAAAAAAGAACAAAAACCCAACCAAAAAAACATAAAAACAAAATCAAAAGCAGGTTGATTTCTCATGAAAGGGGCTGCACCACCAGGTTGTTCTACGGCTTGAGATTGAGATGAGATGGTAGCGAAGCAGGCGAAGTAAAGGTGGACACGTCACACAGCAACACAGCAGGAGAAGGTGGAGAGCAACAAGACCTGGAAGAAAACAAGGCTGGAAAATGAATGAACAGAAGAGGAAATTATATATCTGCATCTACATACAAAACAAAATTAAAATCATTCCAGTCATTCGTCATTGAAAAAGGGAGGAGAAAAATCAATCAGTGCAACCAAATCACAGCCCCAAGGGTTAATATCGTCCGGATTACAGGAAAGAATCTTTTTTTTTCCCATTAGATCAACATTTCAGAGAGGTTACTGCCAGAGATCCTGGAGGGATGGGGAGGGAAGGGCTCTCCTCCCCTCCACACGTGTTGGATAGAGCTGCTCCCTGCACACAGCAGCTCCGTGTGGACAAAACAAGGCTGGGACAGGTATGAAGAAGCTTTTTAAAAGCTGCAGTGCCATTTAGTGCTTTTCAACTACAAAAGCTCATCCCAAGGAATTCCTCGGCCATGCAGGCTGTTAATCTTTTCCAGGCCACTAAACCCCGGCTGCAGGTCTCAGCTGTTAGTGGAGGGGGTGTGCAGTGGGAAGGAAAGCTCGGAAGACCAGCACGAGCTGTCATTAAAGTGATTTTCTTTGATTGGAAGAAAGGGCTCTGTTTTTATTGGATTTATTCATTATTTAGCATCAAGAAAGATAGTGAGTGTCAGGAAAAGGAAGAGGAATTTCCCAAGAGGTCCACAAGAATGATGAGGATAGTTTTACAGGGAAAAAAACCTGTATTTGGGAGAGCAGGCACGCCTCTGTATGGGGAGAAGCAGAATTCAGAGTGCAGCTTTACACCTCAAGAAACTCCAGAAAAGGAATTTGAGCGAGAAAAGTCTTTTAAGCAATTTCAGGCAGTTCTGCTACTAACTGATGCTAGAAATACACCTCAGCCCCTGCCCACACTCCTATAGCAGATGTGGCTGACACCACAGTGAACTCTTGCCAGTGTGAGAAGAACATGAGGTCAACTGGGAAAGCTGTGGTTTTACAGGCTGCACCCCTGGAATGGTGCACAAAAAGCCAAGTTTGTCAAACAGAAATCCTGAGATGTGCAGGGATTTATCCCTGCAGCTGCAGAGTCCCCCTGGGACATGGGGACTGCTGTCTAAGGACATTTCCTGCAGCTCTTCTCAGCTGTGATTTTGTGTGCATCACTTCGAGATTCATCCATGGGGTTTCCAAAGAGCTTCCCCTGCCCTTCTGTCCTAGGGATGGGTCTGAGAGGGGAGACTGGAGATGGCTTAACCTCTCTGGCCTCAATCCCTGTCCCCCAGCCCAGTGGGACATCCTGGTGGGTGCCGCAGCCCCATCCTGCCACGTGCCAGCAGAGGGAACTCGCACTCTGCCGCTCCGCCAAAATCGTGGAGATTATCTCCTGTTTCCTGATGCCTGGTTCTGAGTGGCTGTGAGCTCAGACATCTGCATGGGGCGTGGAGGCAGCGTCAGGTATAAATGGTCAACACATAAAATTCCTGGACTTAAATCATGTAGTATTTCTCACGATAAGGAAACAGGACAAGAAGGCTTGACAAACTGCTTTATCCGGAGCTAAGCCTACAGGTATGGCACTCAGGATGCAGCACTGGGTACCTAAAATAATTCTTTTCCATCCACAGCTCTGACATTCGCACTGATTTACACAAAAAAATAGGAGGAAGAGCAGAAAATACCAAGAGAATCTGATTGAGTTCATGTGGCTGCACTGAAAGGCAGATCTGCACGATGCCCGGCTGGTGCCTGTGAGGTTGGCATGGGACAAGTGTTCCCAGACATGTTAGTGGGTTACTGAGAAGGATTATTACAAATGGTGTTAAACCAGGGGGAAAAAGCCAACCTCACAGCATGGAAGTGAGTTATTGTATCTGCCCAACCTCATACAGCAGAGTCGGAGCTCAGAGGAGAAAAATGAGAGGGATATGGGGACTAAGTAAACTCAAGTTTAAAAAGCAGCCAAGCCAAGCTGAGCAGGGTGCTGGGGAATGTTAATTCTCTGGTGTGACGCTGGACAGTGTCTCTGTGCCCTGTTCAGTCCATTGAGCTCCAACGTGGCTGTCCCAGCTCCAGGACACACGGCCTCTCCACCCACACCACCTGCACCGGCCAATTCCCAGGTAACCGGAGGAGAAAACAAACGTGCCCATCCCTAAACACCCACTGAGCCATCCCTGCTCATGGCACATTCTTCCAGCACTGTGGGCTGTGATCCATGGCCAAACCCTCTGGCAGGCGGGGACCCCCTCGCCCTACTCTCTGCCACCATCTCCCTCACAAAAGCTGGACCAGGCTCAGCCCTGTGGGCAGCAAGACCCCAGTGCCTGGTGCAGCTCCTGCTCCTCTCCCTACACCCATTCTGCTCTGATAAAAGCCCTGGGCTGATATAGGGGAATTGCTGCCAATACTGATAAAGCAAAAAAAATTGTTAACAGCCTGAGCTAGGCTGGGAAAAACAGACTTTCCCTGGGAAAAGGCACCGACCAGCAGGCAATGAGGGGGGCTGACATTAAAAAAGGACAGATTCTGGCAGCAATGTCCTCTCCCAGGCCCTGTTATCTGCTATAAATCTGCTCCCCAGCTCCGTGCAGGATGATCCCAGTGCTGCAGGATACCCCAGGGCTGGAGCAAGGGACTGTTGGCACTGGAGGAATGCACTGTCCTGTCATACTGGGGACAGGCACTGGCCAAGGCATCCTCTGCAAGCCAACACAGCAGGGACACGATGTCACCCACAGGCAGCACCACCTCAGCCTGAAAACCAGAGCCACCAGCCTTTTCTCAGCCCTGTCTCCAGCTAGGGTGGCCAAGGTGGTATCCTCCTCCTCCGTCTTGGGAAAAAGCCAATTCCCAAGACAGACAAAGCCAAACCCAAACCCAAACTCTCACCCCTTATTCTCAGTCCAGCACTCCCTGCACACACTCTGGGCCACGTGTGGGATCCTCCTGCCGACTGATGGCACCAGCACAAGGCTGTGCTGCACATCCCAGACCTGCTCCCAGCTCTCGGAAGCCAGTCTGGAAAACAGTCCTTTAGGGGCTGGGAAGAAACGGAGGAGAAGCTCCTACTGAAACCGTGCGAGAGAGAACATGCCCGGAGGAGAACCAGGGCAGGAAAATCAGACTGGCAGGCGGCCCTCTCGCCCGGGGCCTGTCTCCCAGTTTGCTCTACTGCCCTCACTGCACAAATGTGTCTCTCCCAGGGCGAGCGGAGCCCGCCCTTGGCCTCGCCCGGAGCGCACCCGGCGCACGCTGCGGACGCCCTCCCCATCCTCCTCCACGCTAAGCTGTTTTGCAGCCCACTGAGCCCTGCCTTGGCACTGCACCCGCCTCTCCCTCCTCTCCCAGATTAATGCCGTGACATTTTGAAACCTCTCTCAGCTCATTAGGCAGTTGCGTAAGGCACCTGGCACTAACGCCATTAGGAGAGCTAACCTAATTAATGGTGCTGGCTGCCAGCGTGTGCCGCTCCGGGAGGGTTCGGCAGGGTGGGATTGATGGCAATGTGTGCATCCACCACCACCCAACACCAGCGTAGGTTTAGATTAGACAGTAGGAGGAAGTTCTTCCCTGTGAGGGTGGTGAGGCACTGGCAGAGGTTGCCCAGAGAAGCTGTGGTTGCCCCTGGATCCCTGGAAGTGTCCAAGGCCAGGTTGGATGGGGCTTGGAGCAACTTGGGATAGTGGAAGGTGTCCCTGCCCATGGCAGAGGATGGAACTGGATGAACTTTAAGGTCCCTTCCATCCCAAATCATTCTATACCCCCAGAGCAGCCAGGCAAGGTGACACCTGCCCACTACCACTATTAAAGACATCTCACCACCTGGTCAGCATGGATGGGCACCCTTAAACCCAGAAGCACTGAAAAACAAAGAGGCTCCACGCAGCAAACTCCACCTGCTCCATCCACGCTGCACTGGGGACGCAACCTCACTGCTGCTGGAAGCATGCGAGGAGATAAGCCACTCATCCCTTACCTTCTCTCATTCCCAAAGAGCCGGGCCACTTCTTCTCTCCCAGGGCTACGAGCCCGGGTTCTCCGCTCTAGCCGCTTCCTCTCCACCTGGAAGGCCTCACGATTACTGATCCTAATGGCCTTGGGAACGTCGGCCAGGGTGGTGTACTGCCGGCTGGCTTTAAAAGAAAGGGGACGCCCCGATTTTTCAGCTCCCCTTCCTACATCTCTGTTGCTGGAGTCCTTGTGCATGGGGCAACTGCTCTTCGAGTCCAAGGAGTTCAGAGAGAAGCTGTGAATCATTCGGTCGCCTGATCGGATACCTGGGGAAGGAAAGGGCTGGGCATGCTCCTGTGAGGGCGATTTGGGATAACTGTACCTGTTGTTCGGGGTGCTGGGGCTGGGCGGGCTTGGCGGGGGTGGCAGTTGCTGCTCTTCCAGCTTCGAGTCTTGTTTGGTCTTCTCCAAGGAGAAGTACCCGCTCTCGACACGCGTCTTCCGCCCGCAGTCTATCCGGTCTCCGTTCATGGAGCTCTCCTCTAAGGGACAGAGAAGTCACTGTGCTTGGTTTCAAGTCCAAGTTCTGCTTTTAAGAAAGAAACACTCTTTTTCCACCCAGCACAGGGGCAGGTACGAGAGTAAAGTTGGTCTGGGCACCAGCCCCACGCTGTGCTACTTCCCGCACCCTTGGCTTTTCCACCCTGTGGAAGCCCAAATGCCCATGGAGATGTGGGATAGTCTGCAGGCAACTGAGGATGCTGATCCAGCCTTTGGGTCAGGTTTGTACAGGTGAAAGATCTGAACTTTCAAACTAAGAAATGGGCAGCTGCAGTCACTGCTCTGGATCCATTTCCATCCCTGTCCTTCCCAGCATGGCAGCAACCACAGCTCCACAGGTGTAAGGCAATGGACACCTCACTGCAGAAAACATTCCCCATCTAAGTGGGAAGATAAGGGAAATGTCCCCAGCACTGTGACCTGTCCCCAGCCCTCACTGCCCCAGGGAGAACAATGGCACAACTATCACAGTGTTACACCAGTGCTGGCATCCCCATCCCTCACCTTCCTTGCTGTCCAGCACAGGATCCTTCATGGAGCTGGCAGCCCCAGCCTGGCCTTGCATGGGGCTTTGGGCTGGGCCAATGCCACTGCCCCCATCTGCTTGGTCTTTGCCCCTCATTTCTTCCTGCCAGAGCGTGGACTTGGTGGCAGGGACCTTCTCAGCGCTGGGAATGTTGCTGCTGGTCACAGCCATCTTAGCAGGACCAGGCTCCTAAAAAAAACCAGGAGATACAGGAAGTTAGAGATTTTGCTCCAGCTCCACACGCAGGGTCCCCAAGGGCTTGGCCCCAAGGTGTGAGTTCCACATTGGTGCTGCCAACAATACATTACAATGGGACAGGGACGGGACAGTGACATGTGTCAGTGCTTTACGCTTTTTTAAAACATTCCCCATCATCCTCAGTGCTTCTCTGCTAACAAGGAGCTCTGGAGTCCATCAGACGATGGATGAGGCCACTTTGGTGGCCACAGCCCGGCGAGCCCAGGTTCAGAGTTGTGACCCAGAAGAGGCAGCAGCTTCCCCAACTCCTTCCTTGGCTTTGTTCATTAGCAGATGTTTTGCTGTTGTTGTACTAAGCTTCTGCATTCACAGATTATTTTTCTTAAAGCCACCAATAAATCAGTGACAACTAACTCCCCTCCAGACTGTGGGAAGTCTTCCAGCTGCTTGTTCCCTTTCCATGGAGCAGGGCGGAATACAGGAGTGCACAAACTGGCAACTGAAAGCTGACAACAAGGGCTGCAAAGAGCATCCTCTCCATCCCCTCCTCCCACATCAAGTGGGTTTTAGCCCTGCACCTCCATTGGCATTTGCAGGGCTGTGCTGGAGCCACCAGGGATCTCCCAAGGAGTGCATCCTGGCTCCATGCACAGACATGACAAGCAGCAAATGACCTCAATTTAAAAAAAAAAACCCCTTGGGAAATTTCACACTAAAGGAATGCAGTGTTGGAGGTAAACGATCCAGAGTTCACGGGCATCTGCTCAAGGGGATCCTGCTTAAGCAGAGGATCAGGCCAATCTCCAAGGTCCACCAAACACTCTCCTTCATTGATCCAAGCCCAAAGCTAATCACCAGCTCAGGATATATACCTTTATATATCTCTTACACACACACTCCCATGTAATTATTTGTAGATATGTATTTAATTAGGCAGAGATGTGGGCCAAAAAGAAGTCTGAGAGGGAGCAGAGACATTAACTCTCTGCTGCTCAGGGGTATGAACAACTCCAAAAGGCAGAGTGCACCGAAATCAGCAAAACCGGCCTCCGGCTGCATGAGGTGTGTCTGGGCATGCTCTGCTACCTGAGCCTGCCACACCCTGTGCAAACCCACGGCAGAGCCTCAAACCCCACATTTCAGCCCCAAACTCTGCCTTGAGTTCCCATGGGCAGCAGGTAGGCACAGACATTCCAGTCTCTCCTGCTGCCTGCACCTCTCTGCCAGAGCACGGCAAAAGCTGCAAGAGAAACCTGCCTTTTCCCCCCTAAAACTGCAACCTACTGCAAAGCAAAGTGAAAACACCTAACACTCCCTATCCAAAAATCTGCAGCAGGAATCACCTACCCTGGTGATTTTGCAGAGGGATGATGCCAAATGATGGGGGGAGGTGGAAATGACCTTGGTGCTCCAAGAGCAACCAGCTGTAACCAAGTTCTGCTCTACCACAGACAAGCAAAAACTATGTGGGAGTGAGAAAAAGCAAGAATATCAAATTCCTTTTTTATATCACAAAGGTGTCCACCCCTCCCTAAGCAGCTCTAAGACATGATCTACTGCCTGATTAGTGTGTGGCCATCTTTAAGAAGAGTGCGAGCTTTCTCCACCAGCACATGGAGAGCAAGCTGAACAGCAGCCAACTTCAGAGAGAGGCCATTTCACAGAGGAGAATTGCGTGCTGATTTTCTCCTCAGCATCCTCTTTCCTTCCCTGGGCCAGCCACCTGCATCAGCAGGATTTGGGAGGCACAGGAAAGATGCTGCTTCTTGCCTTTGCAGGTTGCTCCTAAGCACCTGACCCAGCACAGCATCCATCCAGCAGCAGTTCCCACATGGAAGTTGGCTTTGCAAAGTGAATTTGAGCCTTTTTCCAGCACTATGGGGCTGGAAGCCATGGAATGGAGAGAGTGGAAGGAGGGTAGCAAGCAAGACAGGGTGGTCTGTCCCAAGACAAGGGGACAACGTGCCACAAGGGTCCCTGCTCCCCATCCCCAAGCACCTGGGGAGTCCATCTGCCCACAGGGAGCCGGCATCCTTCCCACAGCCGCTTCCCTTATTTGGTGCTCAGGAGCTCGGATCCTGTACCGTTTCCAAGAAGTTGCCATGGTGATGAAATGTAACCCAGAATGATGTTTTTCTGGCTCTGCGCCTCTTCTCGTCTCCACCCCGTCCCCCTCCTGAACCCAGCCTGAGTTTAGTGCTGCACCCCAGCCAGGGTGAGCATCCCTGCCCTGCTGCATCCACTCCCTGGGGTGCCCCAAATGCAACAGTCCTCTTCCTGGGAACTGGGGATTGACAACTTGTAACACGGAGGGAGGAGGCATCTTCCCTGCAGCATCACCAGAGCCAGCACTTGAGGGGTCGTTCAGGCTCTGAGGACCCCAGACTTTGGCAAGGGGTGGCTCAGACTTACAGTTTGGTGTTCAAAAAAAGGATCCTCTCCCCACTAACTTCTTGCCCACTGCCCAGAACATCTTTATGCAGTGGAGTGATGAAAACTTATCCAAACACTGTACAAAACCCATCCACGGCCCAGATTACACCAGGGCCACCCTTGGAACTTCATCAAAGAGGACCTGAAAACCAAGGCTCAGGGGAGCCCTGATGCTGGTTTTGGTCCCCCAGCACGGCCAGAGGAGCCCTCCCAGCCAGTCCCCTGTGGCAGTGGGATGCGTGCCCAGAGGTCAGGCGGCCTCAGGGACACGGCCGTTCTCAGCCCCGGCGAGGGACCAGGGTGGCTTTGGGGTCACGTTCCCCATCTGTGGGATTCTCCCCCATTCCGGCCACGTGGGAGCCCGGCAGGAACGAGTGAGTCACGGCCGGCCCCACTTTTTACCATTTATAGTCAAAGTGAGCACGAAGCCACTGCCGGGTCCCTGGAGAGCCCAGCTCCGGCCCCCAGAGCTCCCAGCCTGGCCCTGGCCTTTAGTATTTTCCTTTCATTCCCATTATCTCTGGGGTCATCTCAAAGGGAGTAACTGGAGCCTGATGGAATTTCATCCTGTTTCTGACGAAATGGCCCATGAACAGCACCTCTCCCTGGTCCCCCATGGGGACCATGTGGCTTTGTGGCCACTCCCGGGACTGTGTGCAGGGGTGGCACCACAAAATAGCACCCAGGGGGCAAAACATGGCCCCAAAGCAGGCAGGAAAGCAGGAGTGTGTGACCCTGGAAGTGATGACCAGGAATTAATCTGCGTCGATCTGCTGCCCTGGTTTGCCCCAGCTCTCACCCTCTGCACAGGCAGCATCAGAGGGCTGCTGATCCCGATGGCTTGGGGGGATCTCTCCAGGGAGCAGAACAAGGCCATGGCCCCGAGAAGGAGGCAAGGGACTGGATGACAGTGTGTGTGTGTCCCCCTGGGTTACCTGGGGAGTTGGGGGCTCTACCTTCCTCTTCTTCTTCTGATTCTGCTTGTTTGTCCTGGGATAGACAATCAGCATCTCCAGCCACCTGCAAGCAGAGAAAGCAGAAGGTGAGATGAGGGACAGGAATGACACTGACCTGGTCAGGATCAGCTTGGTGAATAGTACCCAGAAACCATCCCACCCAGCTCCTGGGGGGAAAATAAGGCAGGAGAAGAGGGATGACCCCAGGGTTTTTTGGCTCAAATCCTGCTCTCTGCTGAAGTGACACCACGTCCAAGGCTGACAGGGGGCAGGGATTCAAGGATCCTGAAAGACAGTGGAGAGGGACAGAGCCTCCAGCAGGACCGTCCCCCTTGAGCGATGCCAACACCCGCACACTGCAGACAAAGCGCTTTTGTCCAAGGAAGAGCAGCGTGAACTCGGCATTGAGAAGTTCTGTGTCCTCCCACCGTGGCCTGACAACCTGCCCCCGCATCTCTGAGAACTCCACAGGGATCCCTGGACCACTGGGAAACATTCCTGCTTCAAATGTCCCTGCTCCTCTTTCCTTCTCCCCCCACTTTGCACACTGCTGCTGTAAAGTGTTCGGAGATGACCACATCAAGTTGGGTTTGGTTAAGCAATAAATGCAGAAGCACAGAATGAACGTAAAACAAATTCTCCCCCAGTCAAGGAAATCTTCCTGTCATGCTGCAACTGCAAACGAAACCAGCCTGGCTCGGCCCCGGAGTGGGACTGCTCGGGGATGATTAATGCCTGCAGTCAGGAGCAAACGCACTGCTTCAAAACCCATCGCTGGGCCGATGAGCAATAAATCAGCCCCACCTCACTCCGCAATGCCTCTCCCTTCTGCAGCAGGCAGGACCGGCAACAAAGGCTGAGCTGGGCACTGGAGTGTGGAGAAAGGGTGGACAGAGCAGGGCATGGGGGCTGACCACAATGTGGGGCATAGTCACTGCTCCTGCCAGGGAGGAGAGGAGGTGGCTCCCCTCTGCTGTTAATGCCACATGGCTCTGCATTCCGGCTCCACAGCCACTGCAATGCATCGCTGTGGATGGGGCTGGGGGGACAGGTTTGCCAAGCCAAGGTTCACCTGTGCTCACTTGTCTCAGTAGGGCAGGGAAATTTCAGTGCATGGAAAAACACTTATCTGGTCAAAATCCCAACCTCTTGGTAGAAAAATGTCTATTTCAACAAGTATTTCCAAAACGAGGGGAGTCACAGCCAAAGATAAGGCTTGGAAATAGAAATCTCAGCAGAAAGTGCTGACTCTGCTGCTGCCAGGGCTGGGGGAGGTGGGAGATGCCGTGCCTCAGCAACAGTGGGAAAGAGCAAGTGTTCATCCCTTCAGCTTCCTGCTCAAGTTTCAAACGTCAACAAATTTTGGGAGGGAGGCACTGAGCTCTGGGGACTCCATGTGGGAAAGGCTCTCAGGTGAGCAGCTACATGGTCACACTCTGTCACCGTGTGCCAGCAGCTCGGCTCTCCCAGAGCTCTGCAACTTCTCCAGCGCCGGCTTCAATCCCAGCTGGCATGTGAGTGATGGAAGAGGATGTTTCTAGGTCACCATCCAACACCTGGAGTTGGGAAATTTACCCCGATTTGCTCCTTTTAGCAGTCTAATCTTCAGTGTCACTGAGCACTGCATTCCTGTGATATTTTAATCATCCTTTGAGGTCAGATGCTCCCCTGCGACCAGGGAGGTGGGGAGCATCCACCCCAGGATTCCACATCTGCCCAGGGATGAGGACCAGAGGCTGTACTGCACTCAGGGTCGGACATGCCAGCCCCAGAATTATGGGATCTACCACTGGTGAGGGGACAGGACCTATGCCAATGGGCTGAGGACCTGATGGGATCCCTAAAAGAACTGTGGGGTCACCACAGCACCCATCAGGATCCCCAGCACCCAGGACCAGCCTGGGTATGCACAGCCATAGCACCCAGCCTCGGGCACCCTCCTCTTCCTCCTGGCTAATGGAAGAGCCTGGGAGTGGCTCAGCCCCAGATCTGCACTCACCCACTGATGATCTCCTTGTTCTCGGCCCGGATGAAATGCTCCTTCTCCGGCGTCAGGATGCACAAGGAGAATTTCTGCCCTGTCCGGCTCTCCCCATCCACCACATCCGTGCACTGGTTCATGTTGATGGTGCCCTGCGGGAGGGTGGTCGGCTGCAAGAGAAAGGAGAAAGTAGCAACTTTAAGGAGAGAAGAGCAGAGGAGTGCAGAGCTGAGCCCTCAAACCTCTCCTGGAGGACACCAGGATCCTACACACCAAGATGCTTTGCCCACAAGCACCCAGATCCATCTGTGGGCTGTGCCCAGCACACAGCAAAGCTCTATGCCACACATCTGGGGGCACAGACCAATAGGTAAAACTCCTGCTGGACCAGTCTGGCCCACTGCTGCCAGTAAGGTGCTTATCCTATGCCAAATATCCAGGGAAGGATGGCTGCCCCGCTGTGGCACCCAGACAGCAAGGAAAGGCACCAAGTGACCAGCTTTGGGTCTGCGGCTGCAAACCATCTGGGCTGGTGGGGTGGCACCAGGGGACAAGGATGGCAAAGCAGCAAGTCCCACTGCCTTCAGCACAGGATGGCTAAACAGACAGACATAAGTGCCAGGTTTTCTCCATTAAAATTAAAAAAACCCATGGAGTTTGCCCGAAGGGGACTGCAGCATGGAAGGGACCTTGCTTGGTGGGTTTTGTGAACAGTGTCACCTCTCAGCCCCATTGCTCCAAGCAGATCTGGTGAAGTGGGACAGGTGGTGGCCCCTGTGGCCCAAGGGGACATAGAGGGACACCCAGAGGGGTGTCAGCACTGACAAGAGCTGACAGGTCCATCTGGAGCAGCGCTGGCTCATCCGATTAGAGAGTATCCACCCGTCCTGGTGCCCGCAGCCCTCCCCCCTGAGTGGTTCCATGGCTCCCAGCCTGCCTGTCCCCACCAGGCTCGGTGACACCGGGGTCCTTCCAGCATCCCAGGGCAAACCTGCACCTGGGACATAAATGACTGAGGGAGAGATCCCTCCGAGCTGCCAATGGCACCAAAGGAGGACCTAAAGCAGCCTGTGGACACCTCCTCACCCTGCCAAAGCCTCCTTGTGCCCTCCAGATGGCTGGGCCAACAAGGAGACAGATTTCTGGCAGATGCTGTTAAGGTTTTTACCATGGAAACCAGCTCCCCTGCCAGCAAAACCCCTCCAAAAGCAGCCTGTGCCATGCAAAGAATGGGTGACTGGGGAGAGCTCAATGGCCCCAGCCTACAAACCCAGAAAATTCAGATCAGTCTCCCAAAGCTCCAAGTTTTACCAACTGCAGGCAGTGGGAAATAGCCCCTTTCCCCAGGAAAAGGGCTTTCCCTGCAGTTGTGTCCTTGGGTGGGAGCATTCTACGACAGCCCAGGGGTGGCAAGGAGCCATCACAGGTTGTGCAGCACTGGGTACACGGACGGGACCAGAAGTACATCAGGGACACCAAACTCTCCTCTTTTCCTTGTGGAAATTAGCATCCAGAGACCCCCCAGGATGGAGGGAGGGTAAGTAAAGGCCAGCCCAGACCCCCAGCATGGCACATGCCCAGCCTCCCGCCCTGCACCGCCGCGGGTAGTCAGCTCCTAAGAGGATTTTTTGTCTTAGACAACAAAAAAAAAACCCCTGCTTTCCGGGAGCTATAAAAACCCAACGGAAAAACTTTCTCCTGTTCCAAGTAGAGCCTCAGAAAAGTTTTTGTCTCACTGGCCTCCAGCACAGCCAACGCCTCCAGGACTATAAGGTCCAGGTCCAACCTTCTTCCCCTCCCAGAGCAGTTTTGCACCAGGGAATTCAACAAGGACGGGTGGTGAGGAGGAGGGAGGGAGCCCCAGTCCCACAGGGGGATCCTGGGCCACTTGGTCCCTTGACTCCCTGTGAGGCCCCTGAGGGATTTGGCAAGGAGCTGGCACAGGAGGAGAGGAAGAACCAACACCCTCCAACCCCGTGGCAGCTCAGGGCGGCTGCTCCCGCTGCTCACACCCAGCCCTGACCAAAGCGTGCTGGGAGCGGAGGAGCCGGTTTGGGGCCCCCCGACTGCTGGGCTGGCCCTGCAAAGTGGTTTTGCCACTCAGCCCTCCTTGTGAAGGGTGAATGCTGGCATCTTGCACAGCCTGACGCATGGGTCTCCATCCACCACCGCACCTCTGAGCCAGACACCCAGGAAAGGGCTGGGAGCAAAGCTGGGAATGACCCTCTTCCACCTGCGGCCCCACCTGGGGATGAACCCTCCATCCCACAGCAGCTCCCCCGCACCCCCTAGCAGCAGATGAAACCTGACAGACCAGCAGCCTCACTCGCTTGGGATGTAAATTCCTTTACACCATTTGTTTCCTTCCTTGGAGGCAGCGCAGGCACTTTGAAGCGAAGCAAAATGCAAATGGTGCCTGGTGGAAACGCGTGTGCGCACACGAACTCCACCAAGGATAAGGAGATGTCTTGGACCCCTTCTCTGCCTCTAAGCACCTGTTTCTGAGCTGGGGGGTTTCTCAAGGCTGGGGAACCTTGGAGAAGGATGAGCAAAGCTGGTCCCTGGCCAGGCGAGGACTTTGTGATTCCAGCAGTTGGAAGGGAATAAATAAATGCAGATGCAGAGAGGTGTTGTGTGGCAGAGACACCAAAACAAGTCTGAGATTTCAACCAGACTTTGAAAGAGCAGATGTTTTGATATAAGGCTGAACGCTTGTAGGGTCAGGCCCCAGGGTGGCTTTGTGTCTGCGTAAGGCAGGAGCGGATGCTCAGGCTCAGCTCCTGCTCCAGCTGCCGGCTGCTGCCAGTCCCCAGCTCAGGGACAGCCCCATCCCCAGGCGCTGGCCCTGCCGTTGCCATCTCCCATGCTGCTGCCAAATGGATGGAGCCCACAGCTATCCCAGAACTGGATATGGTGGCTGGGTGTGTCATTTAACTGGGGGTAGGAGTGGAAGCACAGCAGGGTGCACCTCTGTGAAAGCAGAGGACACCATTACAGCCACCATCACCAGCTCTCCTTGAGGCCACCAGTGCCACCAGGTGCCTCCAGCCCAGTCACTTGAGCAGTCCCTGTCCCTCACCAGCACAGGAAAGGGAGCACTTGCATCTCAGGAGCAGCTCCAGCTCTCCACAATGCCAGCACCAGCAGAGGAACCAGAGACAAGAAACAATTGCGTTGCTGTTTCCCTCTGGAATGACAGATCCCTATTGACACACACACGTGCTCACAGCGTCCCTCTCCATAACACACAAAGCCTATAGAGCGCTCTACTCCTCCTCCTCCTCCTCCTCTCCCTCCCTGGGTGCCCAGGGGGTGAGTCATGCCATGCTCTCCACATCAACAATACCAGCAGCCTCTGGATGAGACGCAGGAATCTTTGGATGGATGCTCCTAGGATGCAGAGCTCAGCAGCAGCCCCCTACTTAGGCAGTGGAAAGGAGGGACAGAAAGAATGGGGACCTCTTAGGAGTTTGAAGGAAAAAAACCCAAGCAGGGTTTGCATCCTCCTGCATCCTTCTGCACAGTGCTGGATGCTCCATGGGTGATGAACTCCCAGGTACAGGAGTTGATGCTGTAAATCAAAAGGGTTTATCTGCAAAGTCCCTCATTTCCATAAGGCATTGCAGGGCTGAGGTAGAAAAACAGGATTATTTGAGGTAGAAAAACAGGATTATTTAGATTCAAAAATTTCTAATTTTTTTTTCCAAGGACCTTCTCTGTCATTTCTAACACATGGGGATCATGGCAGCTTGATACAAACTCCAAGGGAGCTTTGCTCAGGAGCTGTACACAGGATGTTTTGGAGCAGGTAACCCGACGGTCAAGCTCCCGCGGAGGGGCTCTGCCACGGCCTCCACAGGACATGGCCAGTGCCCAACCCGTTCTCCGGGGCTATTACACAACGTGGGTTGATGAAATCTGGAACACAACCTTTAAAAAAGGCGATGGGGCAGGGGGAGGAGGAAACCAAACAAAAGGGACATTTTACTTTCTGCCAAGAACCAGGAGGGGAAGAGAAAAAAAAAAAAACCACAACCATTTGTCTATCTCGCATGGCGGGCTGGTTGCCTTGGCACCGGGGCCTGGCTGTCCCGCGGGAGATCACAGCTCTGCTGTCCCACTCTGGGCTCAGGATCCAGGATCTGGCTGGCTCTGCCCTGGCTCCCAGCACTGCCCCGAGCAGTAGCGAGCCTGCGGCGCCTGGGGAAGAGACATCCATGCTGCCTCCATAAATGTGTCTTGACAAATGTTAATTCTCCCAGCTAAAATATTCATGAGGGTGGCTGCCGAGCGCTGCTCACTCGCAGCACTCCCGAGCGCTCTGCAAGGGCAGCTCCTGTGTTTGCTAAAAGCTTCACCCCTCCCAGCGCCCGGGCTCAGCTGATCACAGCTCTAGGCAGCACGTGAACAGAAGGGAGCAAGTTCCATTGTCACGGGCACATCAGGGCAACATAGAGACAACGACAGCCTGGGCAAGGGCACAGACACAGCTTGGACATGCAGCTCCCAGCACCAGCACGGCACTGGGAGCCCAGACCAGAGCCACATCCACCATTCCCACCTGGAGGCCAGCAAGAAAGCACCAACTCCTTGACAAGTTATAGAATCATAGAAACATCTCCAACCATTAATCCAGGGCACTACCAAGTCCTCCACTAAACCATGTCCCTAAGCACCACATCTACATGTTTTTTGAACACTTCCAGGGATGGTGACTCCACCACTTTTCTGGGCAGCCTGTTCCAATGCCTGACCACTCTTTCAGTAAAGAAATTTCTCCTAATATCCAACCTAAACCTCCTCTGGAGCAACTTGAGGCTGTTCCCTCTTGTCCTATCACTTGTTAGCTGTAAGAAGAGACTGACCCACACCTGGCTACCACTTTTCAGGTGGTTGCAGAGGATCCCTTTTCAGATGTAGAGTCACCCCTTTTCAGCTGTGCAAAGCGAGGCATGATCTCCTAAAACCCAGCTGGGGATGCAGCTCCCAAATCCCAGCTGGGGATGCTCTGTGCATGCACAGGGCTGGCTCAGCCTGCCCCAAGCTGCCCAGGCGCCAGGCGAGCACGGCTGGCACAGCAGCAGGGCCTTAATGAGCCTTTTGGGCTTCCTGCCACCAGGCACGAGGCTATCGATAGGGCCACAACAGGGCTGGAGCGCTGCGGTGGGTGGATTTTATTACACTTATAGATCGGCTGGCAGGCTGAGCATCCTGGATTTATTAAATTAGACAAAAGCTCTTGAAAACAACCTTTGCAGGCTCTGCAGAAGGATGGACTGGAGGAGTCATCCATCAAAGGGCAGCAGAAGGTTGTGCTTCCATATGCCCACGGCAGCTCTGCTTTCCCTGTGTCATGCATGCAAATCTTTTCTTGGCCACCTGTGCAAACCTTTCCCACCTGCAAACTTCTTGTATTAGCATCTATTGCTCAGTGAAAGCTGCTGAGAAACCTCTGGCCATGCACCAGGGAATGGAAAAACAGCTTTTTACCACTGGCAGGGGAATCACAGAATCATAAAGGTTGGAAAAGACCTTTAAGATCATCCAGTCCAACCACCAACCCAGCACCACCATCATCATGTTCACCATTAAACCATGTCCTTAAGTGTCACATTCACAGGAAGTATCAAGCAACACGTGCCCTGCACTTCAGTACTCACTTCTTGTGCCCCTGTGCAAGAAACTGGGGAAGGTGCCCCCAAATGTCACCACTGCCTGGATTCACCAGCCTGCCAGAAGCCATTATGCCTTTCACAGATGGAGGCACGAGCAGTGCTCTGCAGATGTGGCCTTGGCACATGCCAGTGTGCCTCTGTTCTGGCAACAAATCTGTGCCAGCACGAGGGGATAGGACACTTACCATAGTGTAATCCAGTCAGCAATGCAGAAC
Source organism: Platysteira castanea (assembly GCA_013397175.1). Lineage (NCBI taxonomy): Eukaryota > Metazoa > Chordata > Aves > Passeriformes > Platysteira > Platysteira castanea. The sequence goes on from VYXC01000309.1 coordinate 87,289, forward strand.
ATCTCCCAGATGGATAAATGCCATAAATGCCACTTCCCCCAGCTCGACTACAGATTTCCCCACTGTTGACCCTGGCTTGTTCATCACAGGTGCCGACAGCCAGCTCCTGAGATTTGTTTTGCTGAAGGAATTCTCCACAGCCCCAGGTCACCCACCCCAAGGGGGTGGGATGGGTTAGCAAGTGCCACACACACCTGTCCCTGCATGCCAGCCCCTGAAGAGCCCTCTCGAGCCTCCACCAGGACATAAAACATCAGCTCCCCTTTTGCCAGCAGGAAGGAATTTTCTTCCCCGGGAGCAGTTTGAAAAGGGGATGAAGTGCAGGGGCTGGGCAGGAGAGTTCAGCCAGGGGCCGCTTTTAAGCAGAGTCGGTGTTTATGTCCACAGACAGCGAGTCTAAACACTGAGCGAGGCCGGGAGCTGCCTGCGAACTGGCCGGGAGCACCCTCGGGCTCCTCTCCCACCCAGTGCCACCTCATGCAGGCATGGGCAGCACTCATCCCAAGGGAGCCCAGGCAGCAAGTTTGGGGCCACACATCACTTTTGTAGCCCCATCCCCACGGGCACCCATCCGGCGAGCGGGTGCTGGAGCGGAGCGAGCCCAGCCGGGGCTGTGCAGAGGCTGGAGCCGGCATGTCTTGGCCTTATAAGGCTATTTTTGCACTGCTCTTGCAGCTCCCAGCTGCTCCCCACTCCAAAGCAGGGTCGGAGTTGGCAGCCAGAGCCTAGCCTGCCTCCTTCCTGTTAACCTCTTTCCTGCTGAACAGCCTCCGAGGGGTCTGCGCATGGTGGGAACAGCCGTACCCAGTCCTGGCACAACCACCCATGCTGGGCAGGGAGGGTCAGCAAACCCAGTGATGGTCCCTAAGCGGGTTCAGCCTCCCTCAGCACTGGTGTATGACCCTCTAGGTCCTCAGCAGCATCGACAAATCCAGGGAGCCCTTCAGGGAAGCTTGCACCCATGGATATGCACATTCCACTTCCAACGCCACTGGAGAGGGAGAGGCAGAGAGATGCAGAAAACATTGGTACTATGATGGGAAGGACAGCAAGGTCCCATCAGGATGGGGGAATCCAGAGGCTGCTCTGAGCTGCCAGCCCGGCTGTTTGCAGACCAAAGCAAAAGCCAAACATTGCACAAAGAGCTGCTCAACCAATCCCAACTCTTTGGGGACCAAAGCAGAAGCCCAGCAATGCACAGGCACTTGCCAGCCCTGCAGTGCCAAAGGCACCACCTCGCAGCCCTGCAAACCCAACAGTTATTCTTTCCCCTTGCTCTATGTGATTTAGATGCATTTAAAACGCAAAATGTCCTCCTCCCCTACAAGGATGGGGGTGGGAGGAATACGTGATAACAGATCCGACCCCATCTGCTCACAGCTGCCAGCGTGGCATCTTCCCTGCTCCCTGATGTACAGGCACAACAACCAAAGGGGAAACAAATATCTGCAGCCTTGCAGCAAGCTGTCATGGTAATCAGCCCGATGGCAAAAACCTGGCAAGACCATGGAGGGACCAGAGCTTGGTGCAGGGATCACGGCAGGAGTTTCCTGGAGAGGGAACCGCAGTCACTCGGGCGTGGGAAGGAAAAATGGGCTTCATTTGCATCTTGATATTTGAACCTTGAATTGCACTGTTCCAAATTGGCCTTGTCAACTTTATCCTCCACCCCCTCGGTGTAGGAGACGAGTCCCAGGTGGTCCCTGCACTGCGTGCCAGGCACACATGTGCAGGAGCTCACCACCACCTCCGTGCACGCCGGCTCGCACGGCCCTCCCCAGCAGCAAGGGGCTTCACCAGACACCAGCAACCACAGCTCCCTAAGGTCACCCACACACAGAGATGGTCACACACACAGCTCAGGAAAAGGAAAGCTTGGATCGAGGCAACCTCTACCCATGTTGGCCAGCCCTGTTCCATCACAGCTGGACCTGGATTTCTGCTTCATAGGGGTGAGGGAACATGAAGAAGGTAATTGTCATCCAAGGAAAGCAGCAAATTAGATCAATCAAATCTCGGTACCTCCCACTAAGTAAACCCATCTCCCTTCCAACCTAGAGGGGAAGGAAGAGCAGGTGTCCTTGTCCCCAGCCATCCCACAACCTCTCCTGCAAATGCAGCCGAGCAGAGGAATCAGAGCAAAGACAGACCAAGCCATGAGCACCATCACAGCCCTGAAGAGCCACCTCCAACAGGCAGCATCTGGAGCTCTGGATAATTTCAGGCCCTGCACTGCCCTGCTGCCACCGTGATGGGGTTTCCACCTTCATACCCCAGGACTGCCAATACAGGGTCTTGTACTGGTGCTCAGTGACTGCACAGGAGGAGAGGACAACCCTGGGGATCAGCAGCACCAGATCCACTGGAGGCCTGGGCAACTCCCACAGGTGTAGATGCTCCAGTGGAAGTTCTTGAATCCAGCCAAATTAGTCTGGAAATCTCATTATTCCCCAGCGCCGTTCTTATGAGCTTTGCAGAGCTTCCTGCCGGGCTGGGAATACCAGGAGCCTGGGCTCCCAGGGCACTCGGGGGTCTGCAGCTGGAGGTGCGAGGGCCAACTCAAGCCAAAGAGGTTGGCTTGCCTGGCCAACCAAGCAGCAGCCACATCCTGCACCCCACACCCCTACAGAAAACCCCACACCCACTCTGCGTTGCTTCCAGCAGCTTCCAGACAAGCTTGGACCCTGCAGATCTTCCCAAAATCCAAGGTGATGGCTGGAGAGGGTTTTCCAAACTTTGACGACTGGCCATCCCACCAAATGGCACAAAATGTGAGCTTTTTGGCCAGTTCCAAGGAGAAAAGTTCCCAACAGGCTCACATGGTTGCTGTGGGGCAAGGAGACCACCCAGCAGCACCTTGAGCTGGGCTTTGCTGCCACAGGCACGATGTCGTGGAGGCATCGACACTGATGGCAAAGAGCTGTCCTGGCCAGGCAGGCACCACCAGGGCAAGTGGCACCTGGGTAAAAAATGCTTTGAATGTCCAGAAAAAAATCAGGAATAACACACAGGGCTGCTGGAATTGTCCCAGGATAGCAGCATTTTCTCCCTAAACCTGCTGTTCACATCTGGCTCCCATAGAAGAGGGAGTTCACAGCCGTGAGCTGCTCTTAACCCCTCCTTTTGGAGCAGCTGTGCAATCCCAGCAGAGAGGAGCAATCTGGGGCTAGTGCATGTGAGGGGGATGAGCCCAAGAGGTTTCTCCATCCCCCATGCCTGGGATGACAGACTTCATCCCCCCCAGCATTGGCCTGTACATGGCACTAACCACCCATGCAAGCAAAACGTCCCCTCCCTCCACACATCTGCTCCATCCATAATCCCTGCTGTCCCTCCCCTAACGGGAAGGCAGCCAGGAAAGTGAACCAAAACCCTAATTATATCCCAGTAGCTCCCCAGCGCCCTGGTGATCCCTGTGACTTTATCAATGCGATCACAACACGGCTGATGAAATGTGGAGGAAAGGGCCAAGGCTGGGTGTGCTCCAAAACCCCACCTTTTCTCCCCAGTCACACATTCACAACAGGTGGAAATCCCGTACGAGCTCAGGATGCTGCCTGGACACTTCTGAAATGATCCTGTGTGCCTGCTCCCTCTGTTTCCTCTGCCCAAGGACCTGTCACCCAAAGCAAAGGGAGTTGGGAGGAGAGCAGTGACAGCCATGGGTCACAGTGGGAGAGCATCCCATGGCCTCACTAGAGGCTACCAGGGCTCTGTTTGGCCACAAAATCATGGAGAGCCATACCTACAGCACCTGGAGCCACAGCACCCAAAGCTTGGGGAGTGCAAAAGCCAAGACCCCCAGGGTCACATCACAGAATCCCAGCATGATTTGGGTTGGAAGAGACCTTAAAGCTCATCCTGTTCCAACCCCTGTCACGGGCAGGGACACCTTCCGCTATCCCAGGTTGCTCCAAGCCTCGTCCAACCTGGCCTTGGACACTTCCAGGGATAGAGCAGCCACAGCTTTTCTGGCCAACCTGTGCCAGGGCCTCCCCACCCTCACAGGGAAGGATTTCATCCCTGCAGCCCCATGGCAAGGGGTGCCAGGACAGCAGAGACAGGGCATGGCTGTGGAGTGCATACCAGGAAAACATGGGGGGAAAAGCCTCCATGGAAGGTGGGACTTTCTCAGCTTTCCCCAGCTCCTGGAACACCCCAAGCCCCCCACACAGCACCTCTGCCCCCGGACCCTCTCCTGTAGCAGCACAAGAGGAGCTGAGCTGCCTGCGGCGCGCGGCAGAGCACAAGCCTGTTAACACACTCCCACAAACCGGCTCCTGGATCAGATCCTGCAGGAAGGAGGTGAAGGGTAAGCGAAGCTGCCGCACACGTGATTTACCTACGGTAATTTCAACTTTCAGCAAGGCTGTCTGGCTGTTTTATCTTGTTACCTACTTGCAGTCAGACTTCAGTGACTGCAAGGAAGAGCCTCCTCTGTAGCTTTGAAGAAATAGGGCAAACTAAAAAGGTCTTACAAAATACATATTACCAAGAGCACATTCACATGCTGTTACCTGGTCCAGCATAAAGGACAAACAGTATTTTGATGGCATTTTTTTTCTATTTTTGTATCTTGCAGCCCATGATAACTCAATGAGCAAGACAAATAATCAAAACTGCCTGGAAATTCTCATTTTTCACCAGAAATGCCTCAAAACAGCACAGACAAAAGGGGGAAGACTCCTGCAAAAACCCTGCACTTGGTAACCCAGAGAAAAGCTGTTTACAAAACCTCACTGAAGACCTCGGCTTGTCTCCACGCAAGTTTTAACCTGACGTCCCTTTTACAGCCTCCAAATCTGATGAATAATTCATGCCTGGGATAAAGCAGAAATATCATATTCACCAATGCTTACCTAACAGAAACAAGGGCTGCAAATAAGTAATTTATTAACCCCGAACTGTGTTGCTGCTTGAACAGAGGGCACACCTCGACTTTCGGTGGAAAAATCGCTCCTGAGCCAAGGCAAGAGCACACCAGGGGCTGAGACCCCCTGCTCTCATCACAGCTCCAGCACAAACACGCCTTGTCCTGGATTCAGTGAGATGCCAGTGGGTGGAAAGCCCACGAAGAGCAAGGCTGGGAGCTGCCACCCTCCCTCCTCCTCCTCCTCAGGGGTCGCAGCCACCCCTTCTCCATCGGGAGGGGAGCAGCGGTGGGAAGCCCACAACCCCGCGCTCGCCCACGGCTCCAGCCGCTTTCTCAGGCATTCCAAAATTTGGCCGGAGTCTCTTTTTGCAGCACGCCCCCCTCCATGGCTGGACGCCTGCCTAATTGCGTATTTATTTATTTCTGCATTTTCCCAGCTCCCCGCACACACTGGTGCAGGGTTGGGGGGGGGGAGCCAAGGCCAGCTCCCAGTGTGGACTCAAAAAAAAAGAAAACCAAAAAAGAGGGAGTGCAGCTCCCCACATTCCCCGGAGGGTGGGAGGAAGCCGGGAAGCGCAGGGCTGGCTGGGAAAGGGGTGGGAGCAGGGGGCAGGAAGGGGGGACGCCGGCGGCATCGCCCACCCCCTTTGCTTTGTGCGCGCTTGGGGAAATTAAAAATAGCTGCGTCCAAAGAGTGGCTGCAAGCGCCACAAAGAGCGTGTTGAGCGGAGGCAGCTGCAAGCTATTTGCTGCCCCTGGTAATCAGCATCTCGGCTTGCAGAGCCCCTCCGGCCCCCCCAGCCCCTTCCTCCCCTGCCAGAAGCTGCCGCTGCCTTTCTCCAACCCACATATGTCATGTCAACAATCAATGAATGCAGGATCTCTGCCGGGGAAAAAAAAGGGGGAACGCGCTTTGATTTTTGGAGCACCTTTGTTGCCTTGTTCCATTCACATCCTCATCCTCCTCTCTGAGCTGTCACTGAGGGGTTTGCAGCACTGAATCCCACCAGTCAACGCCAGGATACCTCATGACCCTCAGCAGGAACAGGGATGAGCCAGCTGCTGGGATGCTGCTTCTTCTAGGAGCACGGAAAGGGATGCTATTGCCCAGTGTCACCCAACCTGTAGCCCACAGCCCACTGGTGGTCCTCACTGACCTGACCCAGTGGCGTGCAACAGGGCTGGAAAGAATTAAACCCGACCCCATCCCCACCACATAGCTGCAGCTGGGGGGCTGGGGGTCGTTCTGCAGGCACCTCGTTTCACAGCCCCTTCCCAGCACCAAGCAACAGCAGGGGGAAAAAAATGGTGGTTTTGTTGGTTCCTTGGGTGGTTTGGTTGCTCACGTGTCTGTGGAATGGCACGGCCACTCAGGGACTGGGGGATGCTTGGGAGCCCAGCACTGCCCTGGCTTGGAAAGAGCTGGGATCAGGCACTCACTGCTGCAGCCCCTTCCCTGGCTGCCTGGGGAGAACACAGGGCCTATGTGAGGGTAACTGCTCAGCCCTAGCTGTGTCATTTCACTGCCAGGCCTGACATCTTCCCTCCTAAATGCCATCAGAGCTTGATTTCCACATTAACCTTTTACAGTAGATAAAATTTTTGCTTCACCACGAGCCCGCAGCCAGGCTGGAAGCCACGGGTCCAGGAGTCACAAAGGAACTCCAGCTGCTACAAGTGCCTGCTTCACTCTGCCCCCCACGAACAAGATAAATGGAATCTAAACTCCAGCTCACTTCCTTCGCTGCTCTGGCACACGTCTTCTACACAAATGTCTTCGCTAGGTCCCGAGGGACGAGGAGTGGGGACAAAGCAGAAGGATGGAGCCACTTGAACCTGTCCTCGCTACTCAGCCTAAGAGCAATTCCAGCTTTGTGGCTCGCCCTGCAGAAGACAATAGGGGCTGTGTTGTTTCCAGGAAGGAAGCACCTGGGCCAGGTCATCAAAGCAGCTTGTGTTAGGAGGTCGCCGGCTGCATTGAGCTTTCCCAACTCTGCTTTCATCCTCTCTCTGCCTGTTAACTCCCAAACCTCCCAATACGGACTGTTTCACGCTGAGGCCTCTCCCGAGAGGGTCCTGCAGCCACAAAATGTCCTTCTCAGGGGGCTTGGATGGGGACAACATTGTTCTCCACAGCTCCCAATAAACACAGGCACTTCTGGGGCCCCAGTGACGGTCCCTGGCCATTGTCAGTCGCCAGGACTCATGTTAGAGCCATCCTTGGAAGAGACCTTCGTGTTCCTTCAGCCCCCACCTCCCAAACTGCTCTTCTGCAGCTCAGCAGTTTTACCTTCCCAAACACACTAAGCCAAACTAAAAGACTTAAAACAGAGGGTTCAGCAGTGTAGGGAACCATTCCTGGAGGAGCCCACAGGTGTCCTGACAGCAGAACTCACCTCCAGCAGCAACTGGGGCTAGACACTCGGAGCAAAGAGAAATGGGAAGACATGAACCCCCCAAAGTCACCACTGTGGGATCCCCACACCCAATCCCAGTAACAACACTTGGATCAGAATCAAGACAGACATTAATATAAAACCACAAATGAAGATTTTTGTATCCTCATCTCACCCCCTTCAAGTCTGCTTGGTCCTGGCTTCAGTGATGTGCCAGGGAATGAGTTCCCAAGGCTCTCTGTAGGTTCATGGATTTTTTTCCCCCCAAATCAGTACTGAAAATTAAACACAACAAATTCATCAAAGATCTCTGAGCTCTGTGCAGAGTCACCAGCACTCGTGCTGTCTCTGCACCTCCTCTAGTGCAGCCACAAGGATGTCCCCACTCCCTTTGGATGCCCCTTTCCTGCCCAGCTTCCCTGGAGGAGAAAGGATCTCTGTTTCCCAATTTTCCCATCATTTCCTTATTGCTACTGCATCTTCTTTGAGATATGCACCAAACATCCCACATAAAACCTCCTCACAGATCATTGTCCACCCTGACTTGACTACATCCAGTCTTGGAAAAAAACTGGGATGGGGGTCCCTGTCACCATCTGAGTCTCACACAGTCACTCCCACCCAGCCTTCCTGTCTCTGCTTGCTTTAAATTTCAAACACGCTTTGATTCAAGCCAAAAGCTTTTTATGCTAAACAGAAACTGAAAGTCTTGATCTGGCAAACAGAGGCACTGGCAAAATTGTGTCTATGAGGGGAAACCACAGGGGATAAGGGGAATGGGGTTTGTAAAGCCTGGTGCTCCCACGAAGGAGGGGGCAGAGAGAGCTTGGAAACACTTAAATGGCAAAACGTGTGGAAAAAGTAAGGACAGAGAGGCCAGGATGTTTAAGGTTTGTTTTTAATCCCTGCCAATGAATTTCAATTCTGTGCCAAAACTGAAGTAAACTGCTTTGATCTGAAAAAGAGGAAAAAACACACACACGGGTTCTTGGCTTCTTAAAACAATACAGATGACAAAGGAGGGAACTACAATGAAAATTAACGCAGCACAGCTCCGCTGACAGTGACACTTTAAAATGCCCCTTTCCTTCAAATAAACAGGATTTTGGAGAGGGGTGAATTAGGAAACAATAATTACACAGTTCTGTGGATCACAGCATCACTGAGCACACATCCCTCCCTCTGATCCCCCTCCAGATGCTACCAACACTTACACCACTCTCCTTTTTACTCATTTATCAGTTCCTTAGGTTTCTGTGGCCAGGAGTGGGGCCTGGGGCCGAGCAGGTCTCCAGATGTGACCCCACAGCCCCGCTGTGCAGTGCCAGACCTCCCACCTCTGAGCTGGCCTCTCTTCTCCTATTTATACACCCAGCCCAGGGGTCCCACTGCTCCCCTAACCATTCCCAGATGCCAGGCTGGCCTCGCTCTTCATCCCACCCCAGTCCCATCAGCTCCTGGCTCCCTCTTGACCTCCCTCCCTGCCATCACAGGCTGGAGCAGGGATGTCTGCTCCATTGTAAGGAGGCTAATGATACTATGATCCACCCGAGTTCCTGATTTAGGAGCAAGACCATCCCAGCAAACTCTAGCATTGAGATGGCTGACTGTTGCTTTAAGCATCCTCTTCGACCCCTTCCCAATTTCAGAAAGCAATTTGACTCCAGCAAGTAAGGGTTAGGGTAGAGTTAGGGCTCACAGCCCATCCTCACGCTTCATCAAGCTGAGAAGTGCCAGACACACACTGAAGTCAGTTTGTTGGGAAAAGGGTATGTCATGTCCAGGGATGCTCCTCCTGAATCCCTGCAGGGAAACTAAAAGAGCCCATCCAGAAGATGCTCTCACCTTGGCTCTCATCCACAGCACCAGTGAGTTTGAGATGCTCCCAGACAAGCCTGATTTTTGTCCTGTTTTCAAACCAGCATATGCACAAAGAAAAAAACCTCTAAATTAACAGTCTCAGCTATCAAAAGGAAGCCTGATGTGACACGAGAATACCCCCAGGGAGGATACAAAATGCCAACCTAGTATAAATCCCAGCTCAAGAGAAGTGGCACAGGGTAAACTGAGGCACAGAGACAAGACCTGGCCCTGTACATGCACTGAGTCATTAAGAAGCTGGCCTGGAGATCCAGACCCTCTCCTCTGACCTGCCCCAGCCGCGGGGCTGGATCCATCCCCAGGCAGTGCTTGAGGCCATGGGCCCACCTGCAGGCCCAGGGAGGGACACAGCAGCACTCTCCATCCCTACAAAACCCCTCCTGCCTTTCCATTCCCACGCAGACGGGCTCTATTTATAGAGACCTCAGCCGCTAATTATAGATCGCAGCAATCAAAACAAAAGGAGGAAAAAGCTCTGCACTTGCCACTCGCTGGCTCTGGCCCCTGAGCCTGGCACTATTCTTGTGGCAGCTCCCATATCCCATCCAAAACCTCCCGGACCGCCCCAGCACCGCGGTGCAGGGCTGCTCTCCCACGGCAGTGGTTTCACTGGAGACCACAGTGTGTTTTACCAGGAGAACTGAAACTTGTCCTTGGACACTCACAACACAGCGGCTCAATTCCAAGCCTGTCCCCGACTTCTTCCCTGCCTTCCCTCAGTAAGAGTGGCTTTGTCATCCTGAAGCTGCTGCAGAGAACCCCTGTCATTATCAGTCCCAGCACGAAGGTTTATCAAACAGTGGGAGCAAGCCACCATCGGGGTGCAGCCATGGATGTTCAGCATGGGAAGGCAATCCCAAGCGATCACACAACCTCCACATCCACCCACAGTTGGGAGGCAGGAATTTCTGCACGTCTGAGCAGGCTCGGCTTAGCCAGGGCTCGGCAGAGCTGGGAACGGCTGCTGGCACGATCCCTACAGAGGGGAAGGGGTGGGATCTGCTGGGCATTCCAAGTGGCCAGGCTGGTTCTGGATGCCACCAACTGCACCCAGCATGAAAGAGGAAAACACCAGGGAGAGAGTCTGGCAGCTCAGCCTGGTCCGAGGGGATGCAGGTCCATAGCCTATGCAAATTCTCCCCGTTGCAGCCATCGCGCAGAACTCATTTTGTTTTCGGACTGGAACTATGGCAGAGAAAGGACAGACAGAATGATGGACATACAGAAAGAAAGTGACAAAGCAGGAGCACAGACTCAGGATGAGCTGTGGGATATCCCTGGGCAGGTCTCAGGAGAGAGCTGGATGCCAGTAGGACAGCTGGAGCCTGCTTGTCCCACCTTCCACTACTAAAATGCTCCAATCCAACAGCAAACTTGACCCATCCCACAGCAAAAGGCTCCTGCGCCCAATGCTGCCCCATCCCACAGCCTCTGAGTACCACAATACCAACATCTCTGGGGACTCCCGGAGGTCTCCCCAACCTGGGGTTGGGCTTTGAGCTGCCCCTCCACACCCCACTGCTCTCCAACCTGCTGGGAGCCAGCAGCAGAGCCTCCCTGGCCAGGCACAAGAATGTCTCCATCACCACCACCAGCCCAGGACTCCCCTCCCAGGCTCACACCTCCCTCCAATTCCGCTTTTAATAAGACTAAAAACTGCCAAACCCACAAAATTATTGTCTCAAAGGTTCAAGCAGAGCCGTTCAATCCCAGCCTGCAACTACCTGGGAGGTCTCCGGGCAGCTGCCGCCCGGCTCCTGCACGCTCCAGAGGCTGCGCTGCACTGAGGCTCCCACGGGATCCGGACCCCGCTCCCGGGGAGAAACTGGGGCACACTGGGGTGGATTACAAAGTGGATCCCTCATGGAAAAAACAGTATCTCTGCTGGCACCCCCCAGATGAGGCCCCAGCCCTGTTACTCCTCAGCAGGCCACAGAGGTAGTGGGGACAGGGCCAGGGGCTGGCACAGCTGGAGGGGTGGAAAGGTCAGGAGGGTATTTTTATACCATGTGTCAAACCCCAGTGAGAAGGAAGGATCCATGACAGCCTCCTCTATCTATGACTATAACAAGGCCAGACCCTCCTGGGATCCATCACACCACAAGTGGCCACGGGACAGTGAGTGCAGGAGCCAGCACAATGGTGTCACACTGCCCGGGACACCATCCCATGCTGCACGTGTGTACCTTCCCTTCCTGTTTGCATTTTTCCACCTTCTCCATTCTCAAGGGAGAAAAGCCCAACAGGTGCCTGGAGAACTGCGGGATGCTCCTGCTGACCTCTGGGTGTTCTCTGGCAATGGCTCCTGTGGCACAGGGCTGGGGCACTGCTTGTCTGCCTCTGCCCAGATGCGGCAGAACCTGGGGCACGTCAACCTCCTCAGAATGCAAAAAAAATTCCAGACGGTGTTCCCCACCATTCTTGCACCTCTACCTCAGACTGGGGAATCTCCCTACTCCACCCAGACACAAACCACCCTCCCGTCAGTGTAGGGACAGCCCAGTGCAGAGCCAGGTTGCTGACGCTGAAAATGTATTAAAGCCTCCACTGCTCCTACCCAAGACATTTAAATTATTTAGAGCACTTGGACCAAGCCCAAGTAAAGATACAAACAAACACAGCATGAAATCTGAGCCACACTCGCCATGCCTCCTCATCCCACAGTGCCCTCGCAGGAGGCACGGGAGGAGGACCAAGGCACACTGACCTCACAGGGAGCCTCCCTGCCACAGACACAGGTCCCCATGTGTCCCTGTCCCACAGGTGTGCTGTCCCCAGCTGGCTTCCTGAGCTCCCTGCCCAGGCAGATCCTAGCACATGGGTGTCCACTGTGCTGGCCTGCTCAGCCTTGGGCACCCTCCCAGGAGCTTGCTGTAGCCAGTATGATAAATCAGCAGACCTGGGTGCTCCTGGGATTGACCTACTGAGCTCTTCAGCCCCACTCTGCACCTCACAGCAGATAGGTTTCCCTTCCTTTGATCCCCTTTTACCGATGGGAACAGTGCTGGTGACAAGCTGCAGCTCCAGGGCAGGCAAGCAGTGGGAAGGCGTTCCAGCTGACCTACTTTCCACGGGCATTGCTAGGCAGGGCCTCCTTCTTGGACACTGCCAAGGTGATTCACCACAACCAAAACCCAGCTGGCACCGTGAAACTGGGCAAAAAGGAGGGGGAATGACCTTGGGGACCCCCTTCAGCACTTCCTGCCAGCGTGGGATCTGTCGGTAACTGATGAATCCCACGCCAGGTGGGACCCACACACCTCCAAAACACCCACCATCCTCTGCAGAGTGTCCACAGAGCTCCCACACAAACCCAGCTTGGCACAGAGTCAAACCCAGAGAGCACAAGTCTCCTCCAGCTTGGCAGAGCACTCCAAGGGCAGCAGATATCCCAGCTGATCCCCAGAGCCTGGACACAGCCAGGCAGCACTCACCATCTCGTCGAGGGCGTAGCGCAGCAGCCCGTGCTCGTAGAGAATGAAGAACCGACGCTGCCATTTCTGCAAGAGAAGACATCGAGGTGGGTCATGGCAGTGCCCACCAGTCCCTGGGCCTTGCTGGGAGCACTGGAGCTGCACATCAGCTGGCAGGGCTCTGCTGAGGCCACTGCCCACACTGCCCAGTGCTGACTGCCTTGAGCTCTGGCAGCGTGGGACCATGATCACTTCCTGGGGAGCCTGTTCAGTGCCCAACCACCCTCTGGGGGAAGAACATTTTCCTAATATCCAAAGTAAACCTCTCCTGACGCAGGTTCATGCCACAAATACTGGAAACACCAGAAGGATCCCCAAAATAAATGCTCTGAGCTCTCAGCTTCGTCCTGCACCATCTATTCCAGCATCCAGTGGTGGAGAGTGACACTGGATGTCACGTCAGATGCCCCCCAGCAGCACATGAGCTCAATTTGGAATGTGGCTGCACTTCTGGAATGGCACTGCTCAGGCAATCCTGGCACCATGCTGGCACTGTTGCCTCTGCAGCTGCACAGCAAATCAGATTGGAGAACTGATCTGGCTGGAAAACTGCCTTTTTTTTCATGTGTGCCAGGTTGTTTTCAGCCAAGAGCAAAAACTGGTTGAGCAGGCTGAAATAAAAAAGATCCTGGATTCATAGCCCCAGTGCAGCAATTCTTATCTCACTTTTCTCAGCCCTTTGGGCAAAGTCCAGGGTGCTCAGGGACAAGCAGAACTACAGAGGACTTTGTGGACCTCCACAAGCCTCAGCTTAGCAGGCAGCCTGGGTTCTGGGGAGACACGGGTCCCATGTCCCCTTTATGTCAGGCCAGCAAGCCTCTGACGAGCTGTGACTCCAAATAATGACCCATATACCCCAGGCTGAACTCAGAACCCAGTTCTTGCTCATTCGGGAGTGATTTTTTTATTACAAACAGCTCCAAGAGCATTTTGGCTGTGTGACAGGGGGTTCACGGACCATTGCCATCCCTCCCACGCACAAGACAGCCCCATCCTGGCAGCCTCAGCAGCAAGTTCCCTGCAAGACAAGCCTGGGGACAGGCTGAAAGTGCTCGTCACATCCCAGCAGTGAAAGGACGTCAGCCTGGCCACATCCTTCTGAGCCTCACACCCCCAGGACAGGAAAGTGGGGGATGCTCCAACTCCACACGATGCTGCTGTTTCCGCCATCCCTTTGGGAAGGAGCTGAGTGTGTCCTGCTCTGTCTGCAGGTCCCTGCTGCCAACACTTGGCTTCAGAGCTCTGCAGGGTTATAGCAAGTGGGAACCACCTCACAGCCCCTTCCTTGCTGCAGGACCTGCCTGACATTGACATATCTACACTAGGGGATGGGATGCAGCCACCCTCTAGAGCTCTGGGCACACTCATAATGAGCTGCATAAAATGAAGTAGTTGTTTTCAAGCCCTGAAGGAAAACTGGGAGCCTTTCTGATGGTCGCAGCACAGCTCAGAGTCACAGAGCCCACACCCTGCTGGCCTTCCTGACAGCATGGCACGTGTCAAGCAACCAGAGCAGCATCAAAAAGCAAAAGCAACAAGCAATAAAACTACATAGACTGAGCCTGACCCGCACCTGCAGTGCCCCAGGCTGCTGCCCATCATGGGAGACCTTGCATCCCAGAGAATGCATTCCAGCCTTGCTGCAGGAAATATCTCCCAGCTTCCTGGTTTGCACAAGGGGATGGGTGCATGGAGGTGCCTGTGGCACTCCCAGGGTCACAGCCACCCCCGTGGGCAGGGACAGGCTCTTGCTGTTCCTCCTGCCACCCCTACTCACGTCACAGGGAGGGGATGTCTCAGCTTCACTTACCCGGGAGCGATGGACGGGGTTGTCAAAGTCCGTTCCTTCCGGGGCCAGCAGCAGCCAGCCACCATAAATGGGTTTGGCCTGCAAAGAAACAGCAGAGAAACACTCACGCACAGCGGAAAACGGCTCAATACGGATCAGCACCACGGGGAATTGATGCTCAGGAACCACGGGAAACTGCAGCAGCCCCAGCACGAAGGCAGCTGCGTGAGCTCAGCCTCCTGCATGCAGGCAAACTCAGCCTTCCCAGTGCAGGGAACGTGGTGTCTGATGGGCAACCCGTGGTGTGACACACACTGTGTGCCAATGGGACCGAGACGAGGACTCAGGAGGAGGCAAAACCTCAGCCACAAACTCCAAACACAGCTGCTCCTGCATGGCACCATGCCCAGAGCACCAACCTCGCGGGTACTGCCGAGCAGCAGAGCCCATCCCCACCGATGGCTCTTCCCGTAGCCATCGGCAGCGTGCCTCTACTCCAAAGCAAAAACACACTCCAAGGGAGAGCTCGATGTTTTCCGTTCGTTAATTAAGAGAGGAAAAACTACCCAGCGCTGGCAGTTCTCCAGCTCCCAGCCGCTTCCCGTGCCGTGCACATCCAACTCCTGCTTCCCTGCGGGGGCAGCCCCTGCCAGCCCGCTCCCCCTGCCAGCGGCGTCCAGCAGCCCACGGCCGAGCATACAGGAAGGTCAGAGCCAGGAGGAGGGAAAACAGCTCATTCAGCCAGCCGGGAAGAGAAAGGGAAAGAATACTCGGAAAGAACCTTGCAGCACTGCCGTATGTCAGTGGAAAAAAAGTATCCAGGCTCTTTTCACCGGTGGCTTGGATGCAGAAGCGGCCAGGGCAAAGCTGACCCACGCCACAGCAGGCGGTGGGATGGAGATGGGCACTGGGCATGTCCTCCCACGCAAAGTCCTGCGGGCACCGCTCCTGCTGCCTGTCAAGCTGTAAACGATGAGCCAACACCTGGCAAGGGCTGGGGCCAAATCCTGCTGCAAGAGTGGCAAGGCATTGCCACACCAGCAAGGCGGCTCCACAGATACCAGGACAGACCAGGAGGGAGGAAACCCAGAGCAGATCCAGCTCCAGGAGATCCTGGGTCTGAGAACATTGCTTTCCACCATGGAACACCCTGCACGTCCAGCCCAGCCCAGCCAGAAAGTGACAAGGACACACTTTCCCAGCTCCCCTCTAACTGATTAACTGAATCTTGTTGCTTTCATTCTTTTCTGTTCCTTAAAGTTTAAAACTGTTTCCAGTTCACTACCTCCCCTAGATTCCTCCTGCCAGTTTCTGTGGTTTTGTAATGTTAAAAAAAAGTTTCCCCTCTGGAAAAATCCTGCAAACAATAGAAGAAACTGCCTATGCACCAGAAACTGTCAAACGCATGAAGCACTGAGTAAGCAAACTGGAAACACGCTGGAGGAGACCTCTTACTGTTTATAAAGTGAAAAGAAATAACAAAATCTCTTATGCCCTCCACAATATGACATACCAGCTCGAGGTGTTGCTCTCCCAGCAGCTGGGAAAACATGATTTGAGAAGATCTTCCTTCCTTCCCCCTTTTAATGAGATTTAAACCAATGAAAACGAAGCGCTGGGATTGGGATCCAGTTTGAGGGAGTTAAGGGGGCCGAGGGCACCCTCACACCTGTTCCCATGACCACACTAGGGGCACAGAAAGGCACTTGTGTGCACCACAACCCTCCCTGGGTTTGGCAAAGGGCCCAGAGCCCCCCGTCACCCCTGTCCAGCTCACCTGGATGCTGGTGCCCTGCTCGCCCATGGCTCCCATATCACCTCCAGCCACCCGGCACCGCTCCGTGCCCGGCTCCGTGCCTGTCTCTGTGCCGCCCACGCTGCCAGCGCCCCGCAGGTGAGCCAGGCTCTGCCACTCCCCCAGCACACCCCGCCCCGCGCCCCCACCCAAAGCCGCCCGTGACGCATCCGTGCCCACGCGATGGGAGGACTCCAGAGCAGGGGATCTCGCTGCTCCCTGCCATGCTGGGATGTGGCCACGGCCACCCATGTGGCCTGGGAAGAGCCAAACATCCCGAATTTCTCTTGTGTTTTACAGGGGAAAAGCAGAATTGCAAATCTGGTTTGCAAACTGCAAACCATCAGAGACCCTTCAATGGGTCACTGTGACAGGAAACAGGGTCCCCAAATTCCCATGAGAGAACTTGGGGTGAGCGCTGAGCAACTGGGGCTTGAGAAGATGTTACGAGTGGCCTCCACCATGCAGGAACAAGAGGATGACAGTGACAACAGAACGTGACGTCCCAATGGTTGGCACCACCACACCAAGGCAGCACCCTGGTAATGCTCCAGACAGCAAGCTGCTTGTAGGGCTCAGCCCTCCTCCACCTCCTAATTTTTCCATCCCCCAATTTTCCCCTCCGTGCCCCAGCACAGCTTCTGAACAAGACCAACTGCTCAACCCGGCAAAGCCCCATGAGCAAAAACTCCCTGACACAAGCCACAGCACTGCAGCCATCCCAGAGCACTATCCCAACCCACTCTGAGCACCCCAAGGCATCCAGCCCATGTGATGGGCAGCAGGCAGGTCCCAGTGCCACACCAGGGACAAAGCAACCATGGAACCAACAGGGGACATCACCACCAGGGCCAGCAGTGAGCAGCCTTAACCCAGCATTACAGGCATGAAGTCCTGCCCTACCTCAGCCTGGCTCACACCCCCCAGCAGACATTATTTTGCCCTCAGCTACTCCAATTTTAGTTCAAACTGTAAATAAACACTGAGCACCTGAAAGACACATCCTTAACATAGAGCACGGTCACTTCTGTACCAGCGTCATAAAAAACCACCAGTGGGCTACACTTATTTTGGCAGAAGCATCCAATTTCAGATATTGAAACCAAAATAGCTGAAAGGTATGAATTAGAGCCAGGCAGTGTGGGCAGCCTGGTTCCACCCATCAACAAATAAACATGCAGCAGCGCTTTTTAAAGCCAAACCAAAACAAGCTCCTGCTAAAACCAAGCGAATGCCCAGAGAGGTACAAGCCTAAATGAAAGGGATATGAATTAGTGCACAAAGTGTCTGAAATAAAACATCACACCTGCATTGGAATATCCCTGCTGAAGCAAGGTTTAAAATAAACCCGATGTGGGAGGCAGGTCCGGGAGGGTGTTGGAGCACCAGGATGGAGCTGGAATCACACGTCGTTTCCACTGGCTCCGCTTCCTCTGGAGAGCTCGTCAAGAGGTGGAAAATGCAACAACCAGCACTGAGCAAGAGCTCAGACCGAAAATTCCCTCTTTCAAGAAGATTTGTCCAACCTCACATTCAGGGATGGTGTTAGAGCAATCCCAGCAATCCCAGGATGCCTTTTGATGCAGGGCCCTGTCCGCCTCCTGGCAGCTCCGGTGATATCCAAAGGGCAGTTCCAGGTAGTTTCTACATAGATAGCAGCCACGTGGGGTTCTGAGGCACTGGGTCGGTGGCTTTGCTTTTACCCAGAAGGTACCTGGCTGGAGGGTGAGCCACAAAATGCCGTGGAAAGCAGAGCGGAGAGCGGCTGCTGATGGAGCTGGCGTGGGGTGGGGTGATGCTCACCCCACCACTGCGTGGGAGGTGCGGCCAGTTTGCAGCCCCACAGTGCCCAGTTCCATCCGATCCCGTGGGACTGCTGGAGTATGACTCAGGCAGAAACACCCCACGTCACCACTCCGCTTCCTGTCACACCTCTGGGAGTGTCCAGGTATCGCATCCCACCTTTGATCCGACACTGAAGCTGGGTTGTGGGGCACCCGCAGCACCTCACCTGCCTCCAAGGTCACTGTTCCAGCCACTGGCCCCGTGCCCCCAGCCCACGGGCCTACAGTGCATCCAGGGGGAGGACGCTGCCTCCAGCCCAGCGCCGGCAGCACGGCGGGTGGGAGGAAGCAGAGAAGGAAGCGGCCCCAGCTGGGTTTACACAAAGCTGTCAGGCTGCTGCGCTGATGCTGCCCAGGCACGGACAAACCACCCGGACCAGCTCCACCAGCATGGGAACATGATTCCCAGCAGATGGGGAACTGGGCTTGAAGGACGTGCAGAGCCACTCAGCACTTCCCAAAGCCCAGGGTGATACAGGAACCCTTGCACACCCCCAGGGCCGCAGGGCACCCACTTCCAGAGGGCAGGACGGGTCACAGGAGCGTGGCAGTCCATGGAGCACCAGGTCATGGGACTGGAGGTGGGCTGTGACACCAACCAGCTGCCTGTTGGACAGGCTTTCACACCTCCTGTGCTTTTGGTGGTACCTTCACCTCTTCCCTCCCCATGAAAACCAGCCAGGCATGCAGGACCCAGCAGAGGCACACTGTGCTGGCCCCACAGAGCTGCAGGAGCTCATTGTACAAGGTGGAATAGAAGAGCTGTACCAACATCCACATCCCCCTCTTAGGGTCCAGACTCAACCCCACGGCAGAGTACCCAGACCCCTGCTGGGGTGCTGGACACCTGGGTGGGCTGGGATGCCCCCACAGCCAGTGCCCACCCACCCCCAACATGTTCCGAGGGAAGTCCGCATCCATCGCCGGGAGAGACTCCTGGCTCCGAGCGCGTGGCGGGAGGGATAATCTGTTTAGGCTGCCGGCAGACGTAATCAGCCTGTCTCGGGTGGAGGCAGGGCTTGTTTTGTTCAGGCTTGGCAACTGAGCAGGAAGGGGAAGAAAAATGGATTGTTGCATCGGAGCTTTAGGCTCTGCCTCCAGCACTGGGAGCAGGGAGCCCTGTGCACCAGGGAAAAGATGCCAGGGCTTCCAGGAGCCCCACAAAAGAACAGTGTACCCAACCTGACCCAGGCTGTGGCTGAATCCATGGTGAACTTGTTTCATCACCTTTATGGGTCAGCCCCGATACTCACCAAAGGAGCCTCTCCAACAGCAGTGCCTGCTGCTCCCCACACCCAGGGGAACACAACGAGGTCACAGCTCTCATCCAGATCCAGAGACGGGGGAGAGTAAGGTCATCATCCCCTGTCTCCTGATCCACTCAGAGCTCCCCAGAGGCAGGGACCCGTTTCTGGCACAGTTCAAGGAGAAAGTCACCACAAACACTGTGGTTGCAACCTCAGAATAGGAAATCTGGGTGGTTTCAGCTCCACTCTGCTCTCAGTTTTGCACACCTTGGAGCCAAGAGAACATCGCTGACAGATGAGTCGGAGCAGCCACCACCCGGCAGGAATGGGGAAGATGACACAGTGTTCAGGTAGAGCATGGGACGCGATACCCAAGCAGGCGTTCCTGCCCACAGCACGGCTTCTATGAACTGAGACAGGCGGCACTTGACATTCTGCGCACTCCCAGTGGGATGGCAGATGGAGACCCATTGGAGACCCGTGACCACGGCTGTCGGGAGGCTCTGCAAACACTGCTGTGCAAACCCGTGCTCCAGCAGCGATCCCAAGGGCCGGGATGAAGCCCAGCCTCAGCAGTTAAGCTGCTTACATCCCTGTTTCCCTGCCTGTACAGCATTTCCCCTCTGCTGTCTGTCACCTGGTGACGCCAAACCCCAGCGCGGAGGCTGCAGAGCTCCCTCTGAGCATCCACAACCATTCCTGGAGCAAAAACACTCTCCCATCCCCCAGCTCCTCATCCAAGTGGCTGCTCGCTCCCCCTGAGTTCAGCCCAAACAGTGCTTTTTCCAGGATGAGACCTAGGCAACTCCTGGGGGCCACCCCAGATGATGGGGAGAGTCCCCTCTCCATCCATATCCTGCTCTTCTGCCAAAACACATTTGCACAAGGCGGGCACAAGTCGGCCACTGCCAGAGCTGCAAATTCCTGGCCAGCATTTCACCACCAACACATCTCCACGTGCAGTACAAGGCCAAACCAAACTGGACAGACTGGACCTGGGGCATGAGGAGCACCAGGTGCCACTGCTATGGGCCAGCTGCTGGGCACTGTGCATGGTGCAGCCCTCCTGGCACAGCGCACTGACCCAGGCGTCGGCAAATCCCAAAGGACGGAGGTGCCCAGACAGTTTGCTGTGTGGGCAGCGTGAGTGACCGACCGACCAGAGGAACAGGAAGGGGAAAGGTTGAATTCACCCTTCATGCAAACAGCCAGCCTCCTTCTGCAAATACCCCTGGTCCCAGGGCTGTGCTTGGGTCCGAGCGCTGCCATCGCCTGGGGCAGTCAGAGCAAGAGCTGGCCAAGGCCGGCTGCGGCATGCACAGGGAATTTGTCAAGCAGCAGCAAAATGAAGCAGGACAGAACGGACTTTGCAATTCCAGCTCGTCCTCGAGCAGCCCCAAAGCCGGTGTGCCTGGCAGCGAGCAGGCGTATCTAACCACTTCCCACCACTGGCCTTCCTCAGCGCCTGGGAGAAGCCACAACATCTCTCCACAGTGCTGGAGAGGGGATTTATCACTTTGTCGGGTGCCAGCGCAGATAAGGTGCGGCGCCATGCAAAAACCCAGCGTGCAAAGGGGACGGTTCTCCAGCACCCAAAGGCGCCGCCACGTCCCTTCCCTTGGGCCAAGCAGAGGTTCAAGTGCACCCCAAATCAACCTCAGCATCCAACACAGCTTCCGAGTGCCTGCTGCCCTCCCTGCCTGCACGTCACTCTCCAAGCATGGGATGCTGCCCATGGGACAGTGCCACCATGACCCTGCCCTCTCAGCCCTTCTGGCTGTGCCTCCAAAGTCCCTGCCCTCCACGGCCACCAACAGAGGCAAATTTGACATTTGCAGAGAAATCTCCCCCTGTTCAGTGCTAATAATCAGTCAAATAGAGGCGGATTTTTGCAGCATGATATAAGCAGCGGGGAGCAGGGAATGCAAGCGCAGGGGCTGCTTTCCAGGAAAATGGGGGGTTTTCCTCCCAAAAAGGAGCACAGCTGAAGGGAAAAGTGCGGCCGGGACATGATCCCTCACCCTGTCACCCTTTGGACAATGCAAGGAGCCAGGATAAGACCCCTGCAGCAGAGGGCATCCCAGCCCCATGGATGCAATGTCCCAGAGCAAAGCCAAGCCTGCGACCCAATGCTGACACACTCCAGCCTCAGGGCTGCTGGCCATCAGCTGCTCAGCATCCAGAACAGTAGAAAAGTGATAATGTCCAATGGAGAGGAGATGGAAATAACCACCCCCTGTCTGGGCAGGGGTGTCACGGGAAGAGGCAGTGGGAAAAGTCTGTGAGCTCTATTTTCTAACTGGGTGGTCCTCTGGGCATCCATGCCATGATCTCAAATAAAAAGAAAAAAAGGAAAAAAAAAAGACACTGGTAGCTGGAAAGACATCCTCAAATTCCTCTATCTGTGCCAGTCCCCATGCCCCGAGAGAGCAAATGCATGGAGAAAATTAAAAGCAACTGCTTTACACTCTGCTCTTCTTCCAATTCAGGCCAGACTAAATTTTTAGGTTAATTCCCAGCCTGTCCCACGTTGTTGGGGGCTTTATCTTACTGAGCAAAGGCATGTGTGTGCAGACATGGATTGGCCCGGAGCAGCCAGCGTGGAGAGCAGGGACTAGATGGGGACAATGCCACGAGAACCTTGGGTGGCTGCTTCGGGAAAGGGCCCCACTGGACAGGCTGGATTTCTCTTGGAGACAGAAGGGGGTCCCTGGGAAGTTGTCCATCTTCTCAGGGCAGGTTCTGGAAAGCTGAGTTCCATATGACGTTTGCAGGTGGTTACAGGGGACTGTGCAGTGCCAGCACAGGCATGTCTTGCCAGGAAAAGTGGAAATTCCCACAAAAAGGGAATTTCTCCCTGGATGGGAAAGGAGCAGCGTAAGACAAGCTGGAAACGGGTGGGTGGCACAGCCAGGACAGAGCCATCAACAGCACCGTGTCTGCCAGCAGCCAGATCCTGCCACCACACAGGATCAAGGGATCTGACAGCCCACGACCCAGAGCAACAGATTTTCCCAAAGGGAGAACAGCCGTGCTGACTGACCCAGTTTTTCTCATGCTGTGTGGGCACCCCAGAAGGTCAAATACAGATTAGGGAGGGGACAAAGGCACATCACCTCCCACCTGCAGCCCTGGGAGGGGACAGTCACGTCTCCAACAGGTGGTGGGACTGCATGTAGCTGCCCCAAATCACACCGAGTCCTGTCCGGCAGCACAGCCACGCACAAAAACAACTCGTGAACGCAGCGCTCCCGGGATTAGGGACTTAGCGTCCGCACAGCCCTTTGAAGTTGGAAGCGCTAAGTCTGATTATTATTAGAGAGCTCCAGCTCATTAATCCTGATGTTTGGGGCTGGATTTCCCCCCTCCCAGCCCCATTCCTAAGCCAGTTCCCGAGTACGACGGAAATCCACTACTACCACTAAATATTTGTGACTCTTTGCAAACACACTCCGGGTCTCTGCCCTGAGCGGCTCCAGCGCCCTGCAGCACCCCGGGAAGCAGCGGGGGCAGCTCCTGACACCCACACAGGTATTTTTATCTAATAAAAATCCAAAAGAGACACAAGTGCGTAAGTGTGAAGTACCTTCACCTTTCCTCCAAGCCAAGTACAAAGGTCAGATGACTCCAAAAGACTTTTCGAGCCTGACTCTAGGTAATCACCAACACTGTCCCTGCCCATGGGGTGAGCAGGACGTGCTGGGCATGAAGCCCCCACGCTGTGGAGTGAGACCCCCCCAAATCAACCTAAGCTTAAAAAGAATGAGTTAAAAAGGCAGAAACATTCAGAGCTGTTAAATGAACCGTTATTCCTGGGTGTGCTTCGGAGCGAGCACACCCCCACATCCAGCCAGGCTGCGACACGGGGCACAACCTGGGAGGGGAGGCGGGCAGGGTGGCGGGGAAGCGCCGCGGTGGCCGCGGCCGGGGGGCTCCTGGGCACGGGGAGGTGCGGGCAGGGCGGGAGGTGCGTGCGTGCATCACACGCTACCACAGCCACCATCTTATCTGGGAAGCGGGATTACTTCACCCCAGCTGCAAGGGAGAAGCCGAGCAGGATTGCGCCGTTTTCCCAACCGGAGCCCCCCGGCAGGGCCTGGATCCGGCCACGGGGCTGACCCCGACCCCATGGGAACCGGACGCGAGGGCAGCCCCCCAGGGCCACCCACCACTCCGACGGGAACAAAGCCAACGAGGGGCTGCCCGAAACACGTCCCTGGGTCCCCAGGGAGGTGGGTGGCCCCCGTGGCAGGGCAGGCAGGCACTATGGCGGGCTGCGTGCGATGCTTTGAGCCCCCCAACAAAAGTAAATAAGCTTTGCACCAGGAGGCAGCGCAACCCCGGGGCAGCGGGAAGGGGCCGGCCGGGAACGGGGGTCTCTTCCCGAGCCCCCTCCGGGACGGCTCCTTTGTCTGGGCACGGCCGCGACGCTCCGCGCCGCCCGCCCCTTTCCCGCACACACCACGGCATTTTTTCCAGTTACATTTTTTCCATATTAGCCCTCAGATTTCATGATGCCCCCCCCTCCGCCGCCCCCCCAGCGAGCGCAGCAATATGTCTGATCTCATTGCCATAATAGGATCGGGAGCGGGGATGGCAGCCCTGGCCCAGAAAGGTGTGGGAGGAGGGAGGGCGGCCCTGTTCCCCTCACCCAAATACCACGGACAGGCTTCCGCACCCCAAAAACGCCCCCCATGCCTCAAACACCCCCTGCCATGGGAGCGCCGGCCTTGGGCCTCCGTCAGGCCTGGGAAGAAGAGGAGGAAGAGGAGGAAGGCCCAGCCCTGGCAGCCCCTCAGCGCTGAACCCTCTCCGGAAAGCGGCTGGAGTCCCCTTCCCCTGTTCCCGGGAAAGCGGGGGGCTGTAGGGCAGGGGAGTCATGTCCGGCACGTCCAGGAGGGGACGTTTTCAACCGGGTTTTTTCCAGGACTTTCAGGATCGTGTGGTGGAGCTCACATGATACCCCCCACCTGCTGCCGTGCACCCCAGGAGGGGACGGGATCGCCCCAAGTGCTGGTGCGGGGCCCCAGAGGGCCTCAGGGGGTGAGGCCCCAGGGGAGGTGGCAGTGGGATGAGCCATGGTCTAAGGGACCAGTGGGCACTCTGGGTGCTCCGTGGGACACCTGAGAATCTGTGGGGTCAGCAGGCATCCCATGGGATCGCTGGACACCCTGTGGGACCAGAGAGCACCCAAAGCGCTCCTGGACATCCCACAAGCTTCACAAATATCTGTGATTCCCTGTGCTGTCCGTGGGGTCAGCAGGCACCCCAAGGGAGCACACGCTACACATGGGACCAGCAGGCACCCGCTGGAATCACTGGATACCGTATGGCACCAGAGAGCAACCATAGGGCTCCTGGACACCCCATGGGATCCACAAATATATGTGGGTCCCTGTGCTATCCGTAGGGTCAGCAGGCACCCCATGGGGTCAGCAGGCACCCCATGGGACTCATGGACACTTTATGGGACCAGAGTGCACGCATGGGGCTCCTGAACATCCCCTAGGATCCATGGATACCTGTGGGTCCCTGTGCTATCTGCAGGATCAGCGAACACCCCATGGGGCTGCTAGATACGCTATGGGACCAGGGAGCACCCTTGGAGCTCCAAAACACCCCATGGAATATAGGGATACCTGTACGTCCCTGTGCTATCCATCGGACCCCAACAGCATCCCTGACAGCCCACGGTACCTGTGGGAGCAGCAGGCACCCACAGGACCCTACAATATCTGTGTCCAGCAGGCACCCCGCAGGACCCCTGGGGATCCCATGGGATCCTGTGCGAACCATGGGGACAGCGGGCACCCGTGGCACCCTGTTCTATCCGTGGGACCCCAAGACATCCATGGGACCCTATACCATCCATCGGATCCTGAGTTATCCATGGGGACACCCATGGGACCCTAAGCTACGCAGGGGACTCCCAAGGTACCTGGGCGACCCCAGGCTACCGACGGGACCAGCGAACACCCCACGGAGACCCAGGGCGCCCTGGGGGCGGGCAGGGGGCGGGACGCCGGAGCGGATTTTGGGGGAAAACAGTGGGTTTTGGGGTAAGATCCCACCTGGTTGAGATCCTCGTCGTTGAGCAGGTGGGACTCGCGGGGCTTGAAGCAGTTCTGGCACTTGCTCTTGTTGAAGATGTTGGCCTGGAACTTCCTGCAGGGATTGTCCTTGGCGGCCATGGCGCGGCCCGCGCCCGCTGCGCGCCCGCTCAGCGCCCCGCGGAGCGCCCGCCCGCCGCCGCGCC
>VYXC01000309.1:113084-182986 GCA_013397175.1 Platysteira castanea
GGCTGGGTTCGGTTGCGCTCGGTTCGGCCCGGCTGGGCTCGGTTCGGCCGGGCCCGGCTCGGTTCGGCCCGACTCGGCCCGGTTTGGCTCAGCCCGGCTTGGTTCGAGTCGGATCGGCCCAGCTCGGTTTAGCTCAGCCTGGCACAGATTGGCTCAGCTCAGCCCACCACAACCTGGCGTGTTTTGGCACAGCTCGGCTCTGCTCAGCCCAGCCCAGCTTGCTTCAGCCCAAGGCAGTTCAACATTACTTGGCTCAGCCTGGCACAGATAAACTCGGCTCGGCTGAGCCTGGCACAGCTTGGCTTGGGGGTCACCAACCCTTGGACACTCAGATTAGTTGGGGACAATGTCCCTCACACTCCTGTGGCCCCTCGGTGACCTGCAGCACCTGGGACCGAGTGGGGATGAAGCAGGGACAGGGGTGCATGTCCCACCTCAGCCACGTCCCTGCTGTGCCACCGCCCTGGGGCCAGCTGGGAGCTCCTGTTTATCCAGCAAATTTTTATCTGGTGGAAACCGGCAGGTAAATATTCCTGACCAGCTGATAAGGACCCGGTGTGAGGCCACGGGTTTGGCCTCCCAGCTCTGCCCCTGGGGAGCCCCAGTTCTGCACAGAAGCACCAGGGAAGGGGCCTCAGTGCCTGTGGAGCATCACTGGGTCAGGAGAGAGGTGGGAGTGCTGACCCTGGAGCAGGGGGACAGGGCAGCGGTGCCAAGTGGCACTTCCAAAGTGCACCCAAGACTGGCACATCCTACCACAGTCAGATGCCACCATGGCACAGAGCATCTCCTGCTCATCCCAGTGTTCCCCGCTGGCGTAGGAAGGGGCCCTGCTATGAGGAAGAGACACATGGACCTTCCTGGATTTTTGGGACCAGGAAAAACCCGTTGGAGAGGAGGCGATGGCGTGGTCCCCTCGCGCCCGGCGCTGTCCTGCCGTTTGATGTGGGACCCGGCCTCGGCGGCCTCGCCACGCCGGCTCCGCACTGTCATCCCAAGTAAATAAAGCCCAGCACAATTGCCTGCTTGTTTATTAATTTTTCCTTCATCAAAGGCAGCTTTAATCATCTCTCTCCCTCCTGCCAGGGCCACTCGCAGTGCAAATCGTGTGCCATGGATTGGGATGGGACAGCAGAGCTCCAGTGACCCCAGTACATCCTCGCCCGGCCCTGAGCCCACACGATGCTCCCAGGCTGAGGGTGGCCACCAGACCCCCACTCGTCAATGTTTTGGGTGGATTTTCCCACCTTTTCCTTGATCCTATAAATACAGCAAGACCCTACCCCAGGAAGAGAGGATTTTCCCCTCTGGAATTTACAGACCCTGCCACCCTCACTGCGGGTCCAGGGTTCACCTGGCACATGACTGCAGAAATCCTGCTCCTTGGACAAGGGTGGATGATTTTCTCAACCAGCTCTTGTCCTTCCCTGATTCCCTTTCCTTCTTCCCCGTTTCCACCCCCAGTGTTGGATTATTCCTGGCCACCCTGCTTGCTGAGGACCAGGCATGCCCTGCATCCCACAGTTCCTACAGATGCCCAGCATTTTTTTTCCATCGAAAAGCCCCTCTGCAGTTCCATGGACACCTCTGTGTGTTGTCCTCATGGTCCCAGCCCCTCTCCACTTCCTCAGGGCACGGACCCCACAGACTGGAGGATCCCTCCAGGAGGGAAGGGGCTGCTCTTTCCCTAGTTCCATGGGGCACCGTTCCCTCAAAAAAGGGCACAGTGTTGGCACAGGGCACAGAGCAGGGAGCAGGCCCTGCGTGTCCCATCTGCAGGCTGTGCCTGCCCCGTGGGCTCGGGGCCATGACCTGGCGCCGCGCACGGCTCTGCCGGAGCCGGCAGCACCTCGCGGGAAGCGGCTGGTGCCGGGGCTGGCTCCAGCCTCTCCAAAAATCCAGCTGAACGGGACAGGCTTCTCCACAAACCTGTCGGGCCGCATTCAGCCGTGCGGAGCCGGCGTTTGCGCGCCGCCGGCCGCCCGTGTGCCACGCTCGGTGGCTGCTGGAAGCTCACTGCCCATGACATTCCCTGTGTGCCCCAGATCCTGGCACAGCCAAGGCACCCAGGTCCCCAACATGTGCCACAGGGGTGGGCGTCCCACCCCGTCATCCCCCCACTGCCACCACTGTGGGAATGACCAGTTGGGGCTGCCGCATGTAACAGGTCCCTTCAGCCCAGAGCCAGTTTTTTTCTGGAGCAGTTTTCTCAAATGAGGGCAATTAAAACAATGGGAAAATGGAAAGTTTTTGTCAGGGAGCTGCAGTGGCAAAGGGAGAAGGTACTGTGGTGAGTCAGCCTTCCAAAACGAAGCCCCAGCACCAGGTAAACAAGCTGCAGACCAGGAGGTGTTAGTCACTGGCTCGGGCTGCGCTGGCCCAGCCTGGGGAGGGCATCGGCAGAACCCTCCAGCTCCGGGAAAGGGTTCGGCAACACCAAACCCCACCGGTGAGAGAAGAGCAGCACCTGCTCCTCTCATGGTGTGGAGATCCCGCCAGGACCATCCATGGGCTCTGCTCGCCAAGATGTCACCGGGATGGGGACGTGGTCCGTGTGGCTGTGCCGTGTTTTTCCGGCTCTGATGCAGCACATTTTTCCACAGGGCCGGGCGCTGCTGGGGCAGGACCAGGACAGCCGGGTGCTCCTCCCGGGTGGCCATCACTCCTCACGGGACCTTGGGCAAGTCATTTAATCCCTCTGTGCCGCCAGCTCGCTGTCATTACCGTGGAGCCAGACAGATGGATGCCCAGGGGAGAGGGCAGGAGTCATGGCTCGAAGCTGGCAAGCCCTGGGATCCACACTGGATCCAGGCTTGGACTGAGCGGCGCCTGCGAGGGCTCCCCTCCTCCTGCCCTGCCCCAAGTGGAGTCCCAGTGTGGGATGCTGGATGCAGCCCTTGGCTATGCAGGGATCCAGAGCCCCCTCACAGTCCTGCCCGGGGAACATCTGGCAGGGGAAACACTGACTGAGGGAGGCTTGGATGCTCCTCGTGCCACTGTGTGTCTCATAGGGGTGAGACCCCCAGGCTGGAAATCCATATTGGGTGAAAAAACACCCTCCTGAATGGAGAGAAAGGCCCCTGGGCTGCTCTGGGAACTGTCTCTGTGCCCTGCCCTGCCTGTGCCAAATTTTCACAGAATCAGAGAGTGGTTTAAGTTGCAAGAGACCTTAAGGACCATCTTGTTCCACCCGCTGCCATGCACAGGGACACCTTCCACTAGACCAGGTTGCTCCAAGCCCCATCCAAACCCATTTTTCCCACTGGGAAAAATAAAAGGACCGAAATAATCCACTGGAGGAAATCCACAGCACTCAGCTGCAGCTGATGCAGCCCCAAGAGGAGGCTGCAGCTTCCGTGGGGCTGGAAAAGCCCACGAGGATGGTCCGGAGCAGGCTGCACACGCATGCACAGGCTTGAGCTTGTCCCAGAAGCCACAATAAATCCTGTCCCACCAAGCAAAGCCTTCCTCTTGTCCAGGGATGCCAAATGTCTGCAAGTTCATACCTTTCTCCTAAAACTGATTAATTACACTCCTGGATGGGTTATCAGTAGCTGAGTCCTGTGGCTACTGCTGCCATGGGACCTCACTGTGCTTTAGCTGGAAAATCCATGTCTTTTGTCCCCACCTGTGTTTCCCCACCTTTTGGCTGCTGGGCAGGGCAGAGGGGATGCCCCTGGGAGGCTGCCTGCCCTGCCAACCTCATCTCACCTCAGCATCCCTGCCTAAAAACATCACCCTGTGCAAAATCCAGCACTCTCAGCCTCCTCCATCACTCGCCCCCTTGGCCACCGCCCCGGAGCTGCCAGCGTGGCCGTCGGATGTCTGCTCTGCTGACTCCATATAATGCAAGTTTTACAAATGAAAATGTCACATGGCCCTAAATTAAATACTTTGGAGAAACCCATTATAATGCAGCAGCACAATTAGCTTTATCAGCCAGCCCAGAGTCATGCCAAAAACCAAAGCCGACTCACTTGACAGGAGCTGCCATCCATGAAACCAAGCTAACGACCTTAATTATATTTTTAGCTTCTAATTTTTGGCTGACAGTATCCTCAATTACCCAGCCCATAATTTGTGCAGGGACGGCGATCAGCCTCACCTGGCCTGTAATTCCCAGGATCAGCCCTTTTATCCCTTTTAAATATTAAATTGACTCCCACTGGCCACCCTCCAGTCCTCTGGAATTTCCCCAGGGTTTTAGTGTTAAAAATTAACAGCAGAGCTCCTGGGCAGGCTGCAAAGCCCTTGCCATGAGGGTCCTGCCAAGAAAACGCCTCTCCTGAGAGAATTCAGTGGTGGGGACAAGGAGTTGTTCCCACCAGGTCAAAACTCCACGTAATCAGATCAACTGTTCTGGCCAAAGATTGCTCTTTGACTCATCTCCCTTATCTGCCACCCATGCTCTACACCTCAGCACACAGCCCTGGCACTGAACCCTCCTTTCCCTGCTCACTCCCTACGCATTTTTAGGGCTTTTTGCTCATTTCTGTGCCAGACCTCAGCCAACCCAGGTCTTTTCCCATCCGGCTGTCCTTGGTCTCCAGCTGGCTGCTGGGTTTTGGGAGCCAGCCCTGAGCAAAGCCTGGGTTTTGGTAAAAAGCTTCCCTTTTCCTGATCTGTGCTGGGTTTTGGCAAGGAGGCTGTTGCAGCACCACCCTGATGATGCACAGGGGCACCTCTGGAGCCTGGGTCACTCAGGGCTCACCCACAGCCCTGGCACAGCCTCTGTGAGGGACAGACCCTCGGCACAGGGGCTGCCACAGTGCCCAGACACCAATGGGCGCTGGGCATCCTTGGGATGGTGCCCCACTGCAGCCCCCGGGGTGGTGACGGGATGAGGAGCGAAGGGAGGAATGGAGCGGTGCGGGGTGTACGGGGGCCCTGAACCCACCGGGCTCTGGGGGCTGCTGCAAACGGAGGTGCCAGGGAGGGGCAGGAGCCAGCCTGGGGGCTGCATCCCCACATGGAAGTGACCCAGGCCAGGTTGGACGGGGCTCGGAGCAACCTGGGGTGGTGGAAGGTGTCCCTGCCCCTTTCAGGGGGTGGAACTCGATGAGCTTTAAGGTACCTTCAACCCGAACCATTCCATATGTTGTGACCCTCCCCTTGGCCTGGCTGGCGAAAACAGAGCTGGAGTGGCGGGTGGGAGGATTTTGGGGCTGCGGAGGCAGCCGGAGCCCCAGGAGGCAGCGGGAGCCGGGCTAGAGTGACCCATTTGGAGGATTTTGGGGCTGCGGAGGCAGCCGGAGCCCCAGGAGGCAGCGGGAGCCGGGCTGGGCTGGCCGAGGCTGCCATCTCCTGGGGACAGCCCCGCACAGCCGGGCCCGGCGCGCTGCCGGGGGCAGGGCTGGGGAGGCGGAGCTGCACCCCGAGGCTCCCCGGGCCCCGCGGGGACAGCCCGGGAGGATGCAGACGCGGCCACAGGCACACGGTGATGGTTCTTCACGAGTGGCATTGTCCCGGCGCGGCCACGGCTCCGCAGCCGCGCGAGGCCCCGGCGGGTCCCCACGGCCGCGCAGCGAAACCCGGGCGGCAGCGGCGGCCGCCGTGCAGCAGCAGCAGCCCCATGGGCCCACCTTGGCTGTGAGTCTGTGGTTTGCCGTGAGGTGGCGGTGACAGGACAGGGGGGACGCCCAGGCAGCGTGCAGGGGACAGGCACAGCCTGGGCCCAGCGCCTCCGCAGGGAATTGGGGTGACAGAAATGAGCCCTCGGCAGCCGCGCCCGGAGCCGTCTGCGCTCAGCCCAGCCCCGCAGTTGGCAGTTTCGGCACAAAAGGGCTCCTCTTCCCCTTCCTCCCACCACAGCCCCTTTTTTCAGGTCCTAAAGGGGAGCACGTGTGTGAGCAAACGTCCTGGCCAAGGCTCAGGGGCTGTGGGGAAAAAAGCAGATGGGCTGAGGGGAGGAAAATACCCCAGCAAAGCTGCTCAAGGGGAAGGCAAAGGACCCACTAAAGGTTTTCAGAGCCAAACATTATCCACCCTGTCTGCCTGTTACCTGCAACTCTCCTTGCAGCACGGCCACTGGAGCAAGAGCCCAGCAGAAAAATAGGTTTTATTGTCAGGACAAAGCTGGGCTCTGTCAGCCCAAAGAGAGTGTGACACCTCTGGAGCCAGGTGCAGATGGGCACTGAAGGATGCAAAACGGTGTGGGGGGGATGCAGAGGGATGCAAAGCCCTGCAGAGGGATGGATTGCAGTGGAGGATGCAAGGGGAGCTGCTGGTTGATGCTCTGGGGAACCAGTGAACACAGCAAAGGAAGGGTTTAATCCAGAAATCCAGAACAAGGGGCTGGTGGCAGCTGCTGAAAACACAGGAACAACCCCAGGCAGGGCAGGGTGGCAGCCACCACCTTGGCTGTGAGACAGGAGCTCATGGGGGACCATGTCTGGAGGTGCTGGAGAGCCCCAGAGCACCCTTGGAAGCTGTGAGAGGGGTGATGAGGTTTGGGGTGCAGAGGCCGAGGAAATGAGGCTCCAGTCCACACACCCCCAGCATTTAACAGCCGAAACCACACTGCCTGATCCCTGCTCAGCGAGGAGGGACAAACCACCCCCAAGTGCTTCTCACTTCCCTCTTGACGGCTCACCAGGGTGGAAACTGCAAGTCTCTGGTGCTATTTACAGAGATGAGTTTCCCCTGCAAAACCCCGAGAGCCAGAGGGCTGGGTTCACCTCTCCAGGGCCATCGCTCCACTCTGCCACACTCAAGAGCTCAGGCAATGCCAAAATCATGATTTCTTTCCCAGTGGGAGCCTCAAGCACAGCAATGATCCCATCCTTTGTACCAGATACACGGCATGTGGCACAGTGCTGGAGTTGCAGTGTCCCTGTGGCCATGGTGCCTCCTCTCCTGGTCCTTGATCCAAACCCTGTGGTCCACTGGATGGTGCCAGTGCTGCTTCCCACCCTCCCTCAGGGGCTGGGATGTGATAGGCTACATCCAAACACAAGATGCTGGGTTCCTCTGCTTTGGGCTCTGCTCCCCACGAGCAGGATCAGCCTCCGATATCCCTGCAGTGGACACAGTAACAAAACATCCTCTGGCCTCTCAGTTCCAGCTCCACATGGCAAGCAAAAAATTGGAGTTTTTGAACCAAACAGAAAAACTCTTGACACTGCTCCACTGGTGTTTTTAGTAACAGTATTGCTGCTTCCTTCCTCCTTCAGCTGTTTCTGCAGAAAGGTCCCACTGGACTGAGCTGAGTCACTGTTCTGCCATGCTCCCAGCACCTCGTGCCTCTTCCTGGCACCACGGCCATAGCCATGCCCAGCATCTCTGCAGGAAACAGACAAACCTCTAGAGGCTGCCAGCAGTTCAGAGGTGGCTCTTTCCCTCTGTGAAAACAAGCTGTGTAATGAATGTGCTATGAATGTGCTATTAGTACTTTGTGCCCCCAGCCGCAGCGGTACTCAGTTGCCCATGCAGGGCATAGCACACCCCTCCTGCCTCCCAGACATGGGTGCACCAGAGAAAATCAATGTTTAAAGCACCTGACTGAGCTCCACGAGATGTTCTGTGAGTTGTGAGCAGGAGACAGGACAGTGGCTGGTGCTGACCATCCTGAGGACAGGGAAGGGATGGGTGCTCTGAGCAATGCTTGGTCCTGGCAACAGCCTCTGGTTCAAACACCTTTCTCTGCAGAAGAAAACATCCCACTGGCACGGGCTGCCCAGGGCAGCGGTGGAATCACCATCCCCAGAGGGATTTAAAAGGCATTTAGGTTGGCACTTGGGGACGTGGTTCAGCGGTGAGGATAGCAGCGCTGGGGGAATGGTTGGACTCGGTGATCTTAGAGGGCTTTTCTAACCTTTATGATTCTGGGATTCTGCTGCAGTCCTGTGATGCAAGGGCAGGTCCTGCAGGGCCTCCACTCCAGCAAGGCCCTCTCAAACGTGGCCACCTGGTGCGGGACACCTGTCCCTGGTCCTGGTGACACATCACCCCGCAGTGTCCCTCCCGCCCTGTCCCCAGCAGCCCAGGGACCCCATGAGCCAATGCAAGGTGCTGAGTGTGCAGCCAATTTGCATGGAAGGGACAAGGGGAAACCCCAGGAAATGCACAGCCCAGGCATTAATCAAATCTCTCTCTAATAATAAACCCCTGAGCCGTGCAGGGGCTCGAGGCTGCAGCTCGTGGGGCCATGGCAGCAGCCGAGGAGGAGTAGACACTGACGGAGAGTCAGATGTGAGTTACCCCATGGAGGGGCTGCAGGGGGAGGTGGGGTGAGGGGCTTGTCTGTGCCGGGGCTTGGGGCTTGGTCACTCTCCCAGTGCCAGCAGGGAGGGGAGGGTCTGCTCAGGGCTCCCACCCTGCTGCAGGTGGTCAGTGCTGTGGGGCTGGAGTGGGAATCCCAGAATGGTTTGTGTTGGCAGGGAGCTTAATTCTCATCCAGTTCAACCCCCTGCCGTGGGCAGGGACACCTCCCACTAGCCCAGGGTGCTCCAAGCCCCGTCCAACCTGGCCTTGGACACTGCCAGGAATGGGGCAGCCACAGCTTCTCTGGGCAACCTGTGGCAGAGGCTTGCCACCCTCACAGGGAAGAATTTTTTCCTGATAACTAATCTATCATCCTCCAGCTTAAAGCCATTCCCCCTCGTCCTATGGTTGCTTAAAGCTTGGCATGAGGGGCCAGTGGGGGAATTCGGGGTGCTGGTCCTGGTGGGTGAGAGGCAGAGGGAGACTCACCTGGCTCTGCTGGAAAACCCTCAGCTGGGAGGTGCGGCTGCCCTGTGCTGGGAGCACCACACGTCCCTTGGGCTCCCCAAGGAGGGGAGGATCTGTCCTAGATGAGGCCAAACATCTCCTTGGATGTGTCCTCACAGCATCAGGGAAGGAGGTCCCCAGCCTGCAGCCTTGGCTCTCACACAGCCCCAGATCTCTGTTTCCCATACAATTATCCCATGGGAAACCCCACCCAGGCCAAGGATGGCTCAGCTCACTGCCATCCCCAGGGCTTGCAGTAACCCCCAAGGGCTTCCTGCCACCCCTGGGGGGCTCCTCTGGGTGCAAAGTTTCTTCCAAGAGCATTTGAGGAGAGCGGTGGCCTGAGCCTCGCTCTGCCCTGGGAATGTCTCCAGCCAGTTCTACAGAAACTCGTTATTTAATTTCATAGCAATGTTAATTGAACAGCTGGGAGTGTCAGGCCAGCATCCCAGTGCAGAGAGGATTTTTCCCTGGGAATGGGAGAGTTTCACGTGTGCTGCCCCAGGTAGGACCCAGCCCATCCTCAGCCCCTCTGCAGGGAAGGTGCTGGGTGGGCAGTGGCAGGACAGACGTGCAAAGTACCCATTCTCTGCACGCTCCCAAGCCCTGGAGAGAGAGGAGAGATCGTGGCAGAGTGCAGGGGATGTTCTGGATAAAAATCAAGGGTTTGGCTTTGCCAAAGCAGCAGCTCAGCCTTCAGGTGCACAGAGGCCAACGCTGCGGCTTCCGGGAGTTTTAAACCTTTGGGCCCCGCCAGCACCAGCATCTCCCACCCGTGCAGGAAACAGCTGCGGCTCCAGGCCCGGCTCTGGGGAGGGATGTGGCTCCCGGGAGCCCTCTCAGGCAGCAAAGGGCACGTTTCCACCACGGCCACCCTTGTGCTGGGTTAGAGCCTCCTGCAGCTGCTCCGTCGTGCTGGCCGCAGACCCCACGTGTGGCACAACACAGGAGCTCTTATCAGCCCGCTAATTCTTCAAATTGTAAGGTTTTGAGCAGATTTTTGTGCTGCTGAGGGCTGCTCCTGTGCCTTTGGCATCAGATCCAGTGCACACGGGCACTGGGAGCACTGAGGCAGCAGAGGATGGGACAAGCAGCCCATGATAGGGACAAGAGCACGTCCACCTCCAGCTAGCATTGGTTAAACTGGTGCCTAAAGTCTCCTGGGGAGATTGCCCCCCTTCTGCTGCTTTGACATGTCTCATACATCAGCCTGGGTTTCACTATGACACCAGAACACCCAAGAGAGGTCAGGAATGACACACAAGGTCGTGTTTCTGGTATTTTCAGAAAAGCCTGTAAAGACAGGAATGGTCCCCAGTGCTTGTTATCCCACCAGCAGGTGCAGTGAGGCCCAGACCCTCAGGGCACAGCACGGGGCCACGTCTAGGCCAGGGTGGGCTCCCCGTGTGTCCCCTGGGACTGGCACAAGACACACACACAGTTTGAAGAGCAGATTTGGCCCTGTGCTCTTGCCCCAGCCTGAGGCACAGCCGGGATCTCCCTGCAAGGGGCCCCAGCCCTAGAAAGGGACGAGGTGGCTGCAGAGCAGCCCCGTGGCGGCCACTCCGTACTTACCCGTGCCTCTGTTCTG
This sequence comes from Platysteira castanea, assembly GCA_013397175.1. NCBI lineage: Eukaryota > Metazoa > Chordata > Aves > Passeriformes > Platysteira > Platysteira castanea. The sequence continues at coordinate 123,385 of VYXC01000309.1, forward strand.
CAGCCATGGATGGGGCACGTGTGGGGCAGGATGCCATGAACAACTGCACCGACCAGGAGTACTGGGACACCCTCGTTTCCCAGTGCATCCCCTGCAGCCTCGTGTGCAGCCAGCCCCCGGCCAGGAGGTGTGATGCGGTGTGTGGTGAGTGCCGGGGTGTCCCTGGATGGAAGGGTCAGGGATGGGGCAAAGCTGGGAGGGAGGATCAGACCCCAGGATGAACCCCGGGGCAGGCTCTGGGCCAGCTCAGCTTTGCAGAGCTTCAAGACAAAGACACAGAGGGGTTCCTGACAGCTTCCCATGGACGGGCTGGGGCTGGCAGCAGCTCAGGAGTGAGACCAGGATCAAGCGCCTGCATCTCTGCACTGCTCCCTTCTGGGGTCACAAGGCTGCAGCATCAACACTGGTGTCCCCCCGTGGGGCCACCCCTCCCTCCAAAGACTGGGGAGCCACCAGGTTCAGTGGCTTGGGATAATGATAAACTCCCAGCCTGGGACAGGCACCGAGGTGTCCTGAAAACAGGTGGGGAGGAGGAAAAGGGAGAGAGAAACTTTGCACCCAAAGCTGCGCCGTGCACGCCCTGCCCTTCCATGAGTCACAGGCTGAGGTGACTCAACCCTGTCCCAGGGTTCATTCAGTAGCCACAAGTGAACATCTCCTCGTTGGGGACAGGCGATGCCATCCCTGGCATCCCGAGCTGGTGCTGAGGCAGGTTTTGGTGTGTCCCAATGAGCCGTGTAAGCCCCAGGGCAGCAGCAGCAGCTCCGAGAGCAGCAGCCAGGAGCTCCCAGGTGGGTACAGCTGCCTCCGGCTGGCTGAGACCATCCTGCCCCTGAGCAGCTGCCAGCAGATGCCTTCCCCCAGCTATCCAGCCAAACACCACCCCAAATCCCGTGGATCTGTCACCCTGCCAGCCCTGCAGAGGCTGTCAGTGCCGACAGCAGTGGGCAGGTCTCACCCTGTGCCTGTCAGAGCAGAGAGCTGGGCTCATCCTCTCGTGAATCCGGGCGTTGGGGTGGTGGGGGGATGTGCTGAGGACACCGTGTTCACCTCCCTCCCCTCCTGCAGAGTCCATGGACTGCAACAAGAGACCTGGATTTTACTACGATGATCTTGTGAAGAACTGTATCAAGTGCAGCTTGGTGTGCGGGCAGCACCCCAAGGAATGTGCCCTGTCCTGCGAGCGTGAGTTGGGGAAGGGGCACCAAACCCACCCCCTTCGTCCCAGGGGACTGCACTTTTGAAGGCTGCCATTTCACTGGGGCTGGGGAAAAGCAGCCAGGGCGTCTCTTTCCCATTTTCTCCACCCTGCAGTGGCTTTTCCCTATCGTGTGCTGGTGTCCTACAGGTTGGGCAGCTCCCCCAGCCAGGGCGGAATTGGCAGCTGTGGATCCCACCCAGCTGAGCTTTCCCCAAGCCTCAGGGAGGGGGAGTATAACGGGACAGGCAGGTCCTCCAGATCTGCAAGCCCTACACTGGGGTTGAGGCGATCCCTGGAGACAGGGGAGGGTGGGAATGGGGTGTGGGAAGGGATCTCCTCTACCTCGCCATGGAAGAGAAGTGCCAGCGAAAAGAGGGGGTACAGAGCTGCTGTGAAATTGTTTCCCAGTGGAGGGCACGGGCGCTATCAGCTCTTTCCCTATCAGAAAGCCACCCCAGAGGTGTCTGAGCTCGCCCATCTCTCCTGCCCCACAGCCACCCCTGCGGGGCCGGCGGCCGTGCTGGAGCAGAAGGCGTGCGCGGAGCAGGACCCGTGGCTGCTGCTGTACCTGCTGCTGGGGCTCTGCCTCTGCACCCTCATCTGCTCCCTGCTCCTGGGCTGGACTCACCTGCGCAGGAAGGGAGAGGGGGTCTCCTGCCAAGCCAGCACTGGGACCTGCCACTGCAGGGAGGACCCTGCCAAAGGTGGGTGCTGGGAGCACTGGGGGCACTGGGAGAGCGTGGGGAGCTTGTGGGGGGCAGGCTCAGGCTGCCAGGCGCTGCTGGAGGGGCAGAGAGCAGAGCCAGTTCCTAGCAGGGGAGGGAGGAAAAGCAAAGACAACGATGTGGTTCAGTCTGAGCCTGGAAGAGGAGCAGGACTGGACCCTCGTGCCCGATTCTCCACCGTGACCCCTCCTCAGTCACTCCCTGCAAAGCCCCAGGCACAGCTTCCCGCTGCCAGGCGCGGCTGGAGCTGCTCCACAGCCAGCACCGCTCCAGTGTCCATCCAGAGGCTGAGGGGCAAAAAGCCAACCCTCCTCCAAAATAAACACCTGTCCCAGAAAAACCCAGTTTTAGTTCTGCAGCCAGAGGGGCTTCACAAGTCCTTGTGTTAAGGAGGAAAGGAGAAAGGATAATGCAGAGCAATTCAACATGGAAAAGGTGTTTTTATTCTTCCTCCTTTTCTTCTCTCCTGCCTTTCCGGAGAAAAATTGCTTACTTACCTATTTCTGCACACACATCACACACATCCTTGTTTACATACACCCACCTCAAAGCCATAAATGTCAAAAATCACAGAGGAAGAGCCCACGAGCCAATGTGACACCCAGAGTCACTCCCAGGACTGTCCCTCAAGCCATTCCTGACTGCTTTGCTGAAGGACACGGGATCAAAGGGTCATTTTAAAGGGAAGCCACCAGGTTTGGAGAGATTTTCTGGGAGTTTTAGGTGATGCAGTGAATCCATGCTGGGAGCTGGATGTCCTCTCCAATTCCAGGACCAGCTTTTCACAGGCTCTAGTGCAGCACTTCAGAGCTCAGGTAAAAGCTGCTCCTAAACCCCCTCAGCTGACTCACAGTTTATTTGCAGATCGGCTGGTGGAAGCTGGCAGCGTCGGTGATGGATTCACTGGCATCAGAATCCCAGAGCCAGTGGAAACCTGTGGCTTCTGCTTCCCTGGACACGGCTCTGCTGTACAAGAGACCAAATCCTGCCACAGCAGCTCCTGTCCCTCTGGGGAAAGGGCTGCTCCCTCCTTCACCGGGATCTGCAGCACGGGAAGCGCTGGGGCTGTTCCCAGCCCTGACGACGGCCACTTCAAAATCATCTGTTCTCCTTCCCAGGAGAAGACACCCATGGTGTGACCACAGTGGATGTTCCAGCACGGGATCACAATGGAGGGGTGCTCCCTCTGCCCCCAAACTAAGGCTGCATCACACTCTGTTGACAGGGACTGGAACAGGCTCTACCCAGCCCAGGCTGTGCCAAGGGCTGTAGGATACACTCAGGGCTGGAGGTTGCACAGGGCTGTTTGCTTCCACTCAGGAAATTAAATTCCCATTATTCTTGTGCACTCCCAGTGAAAGAAGTCTCTTCCCATGTAGCAGCATCTGACTTCATCCTCCAACTTGACCTTCATGCATCCCGGCCACCGGGGACTTTTCACGGGGTCTTTTCATCCTGGTTCCATCCCCAGCATCCCTGCAAAGGATCAGGCTGTGATGTCAACCTGTCCCCATGGAGAGCTCACCTCTCCCTGCTTGCAGATTCCATCGCATACCAGAACAAGTTGCAGCAGAGCTGTAAACGTCTCAAACATGGAACTGGATCCAAGGATTTACTGGTGAAACTTACAGGCACCCAGTGTGGGAAGCTCCACTGTCGGCTTCCAGCAGTGCCATGGGTGTTGGTGAGGCTTTGCCTCATGGCAGGGCATGGTGCTGCACATGAGGAGCTGGGACAGGCAAAATCCTCAGTGGAATTGGGTTTAAATATGAAAACTCATCCAAGGCTGAGTTCTTTCTACAAAACAGGATTTATGTATATCTGACCTGGGTTATCCTGAACAGCTGGTAAAAGTGAGGAATCAGCTGGAGATAAAGCTGCTTTGAGAGAATATTCTTATCTGACCTGGCTTTGAAAGCTACCATGGAAAAATAGGGGTTTCAATGTGTAACTTGAAGTTCTCATTTCCACTAAAGGAGACTGTAGGAATTTTTTGTTTGGTGAGGAATTTCTCCTGGTAGGAGCCCATCCCCTCCACTGCCTCAAACTAGAGCTTCAAACTTGGAAGAATAAACATAACTCAATACATGCACAAATTTGTGCTGGGAAAGCAGACAGCTGGAGAAAACACAAGCAGAGTTCTAACACCTTCTGTCCCTTCTTCGTTATGTATCTCTTTAAATGTAAATACTTCCTTATCATTAAAAAAGGTATCACCTGGGAGGTTGAGCCTCTCACTCTGGTCACCTCTCACTCTCCTGGCATCCACAGTCCATGGGTCTCCCAACTTCCAAACCTTCTCTACATCCCAGTAAATCTGGAGACCTCTCCTCTTGGCCTCCCCTCTCACATCAACACCTTCCCCTCCACCTCCACAGCAGCATCTTCCACAGCCTCCGCTCCCTCCTGTGGAATCTGCTCCAATGCCCTCTGGTCCTCCTGCTGTTGGTTCCTGCAGTCTCCAGACCTGTGGTTTCCTGCTCCACAGCCTCAGCTCCCACAGTCTCCAGCACCTTGGCCCCAAATCCCGTGGCATCATTGGCAACCTGATTCCTCCAGACCTGCAGAAGTCTTTCAGCCCCAGAATTCACTTTGGCCTTCACCCCTGCTCAGCCTCAGCAGCTCTTCCTCATTCTGCATCCTGGCATAGATTGATCTCTCCCTCAGCTTCCCCAGTCTCTCAGTTCCTGTTCCAGCTCAGCCTCTTTCTTGTCCTCCCACCATCTCTTTCTCTGCTGTTCATCTCCTACATCCTTCAGTCTCTCTTTGCATTCTTGCTCTGCTCCTGCTCTGTTCTCAGGCTCCTGTTTGTGCTCAGACCTCCAAAGCCTCTTGGCTTCTCCTCACCCTCCTCTCCTGCTCCATGTCCTGCTCCCTCTGCCTTCCTACACCATCAGGTCTCCCACCCCCACTGGGGCTTTGATCCCCCCTCAGGTGGGGCCCCCCAGCACCGACAGCCCCACGTCTCTTCCTCCTCTGGGTTTCCCTTCCCAGAAACATGCTCAGACTCTGCAGGGAGAATCCCAGAATGGCTTGGGTTGGAAGCGATCTCAAAAAATCATCTAATTCCAACCATCTGCCTTGGGCAGGGTCACCTTCCACTATCCCAGATTGCTCCAAACCCTGTCCAACCTGGCCTCGGACACTTCCAGGGATGGGGCAGCCACAGCTTCTCTGGGCACCCTGTGCCAGGGCCTCCCCACCCTCACAGGGCAAATTTCTTCCCAATAACCCATCTAACCCTGCCCTGTGGCAGTGGGAAGCTGTTCCCTCCTGTCCTGTTACCCTATGCCCTTATCCAAAGTCCCTCTCCAGTGCTCCTGGAGCCCCTTTAGGCCCTGGAAGGGGCTCTGAGGTCTCCTGGAGCCCTCTCTTCTCCAGGTGAACACCCTCAGCTCTCCCAGCCTGGCTCCATGGCAGAGGGGCTCCAGCCCTCAGAGCAGCTCTGTGGGCTCACTCCATGGTTCCACACCCTGTTTGTGTCAGGGGCTCCAGAGCTGGAATCTGTGCTCCAGGTGAAGGGCTTTGCACTTACCTTGGGGCAGCACCCGCACATCCTCCCTGGCACCAGGGCTGGGAATGCCCCCAGCTCTGTGCCCCCTCTGCCCAAGCGCTTCCCAGCGAGGACAGGCACTTCAGGAGAAGGAAAATCCTCAGCAGCAGCCAGTGCCACACCAGGCTGCTGCTTTCCAGCAGGGAACTCCTGGGGACACGTGGATCCAGTCCAGCTCTGGTGCCCTACAGACCTCGAAGTGTCACCTCCAGGAACCCCCTGCCATGGTGTTTGTACAGACATTCAGAACCTTATTTAAGAACAGGACAGAATTAACTGAACACATGCCACCAGTTTTGCAATTAGGGCATCTCTGGAGGATCAAGAGGCATCACTTATTCAAATGAGAAAGATTTTAGGGCTATGTCTGTGCCAGTGAGAGCAGGAGCTCACCCAGTGTGGCACCAGCAGCTCCTGCCCCAGCTGGCCCAGGAGGCCACTCACCTTCTCACACCCAGGCAAAGCCAGGGTTGGGACAGGGCTGTTCCTGCTGTCACTGCGTGGTGTCTCAAAAATTGGGGAAAGCACTCATCAGAAGCCAAGTCCTTCCCTCCAGGCCCAGTACACAAGAGGGGAGCATCCCTCACCCTCCCCTCCTTGTGGAAATGTAACTACAGTTATCAGCAGAGAAAAGGTAACACAGAGCAACTTGAACAAATCAGCAGGAAAATAAGAAACATCCTTAGCTGGAGAACCAAGAGGAATCAATGGATTTGGTATCACATTTTACAACCACTGGCCAGCCAGTATCAGAGGGACACTGTATGTACAGCACACAAGCAATTCCAGACGGGACGAGTCAAACCACATGGAATTAAGGGCACTGATTTTGAGCAGGAGCCCCCACCCAAGGTTTAACCAATTCTCACATTTCTGCTTTTTCCATCAGGCACCAGCATCAGGCAAAGCGTTATCTCTACTCGAGTGGCTGAGGGATGTGAAAATGTAGCTAAAATCACTTTCTGGCTATTTTTGTGTCCCCTGTAGGGCCGTGTTCACTGCAGGCAGGTAACAGAGCACACCCCACCGTGAGCCTGCATCGCTGCACCAGTCTTTGTTTCCAGTCATTTCTGCAAATGCCTCCTCCCAACAGATCCAGCTGCGCCGATAGAAAATGTAGCTCAAAATAAACAATTCAAGCCCAAACTGCTCCCCGGGATGAGGAGCTGTCACTGGTGGAGGAGGCAGCCTGTCACTGCTGACTGTCAGCACATCAGGGAGGCTTTGCTTCACCCGCCCTTCGGGTGTTCCGCGGCCGGCGCTCTCCTACAGGCGATGTTGAGGGAGTTCTACGGAGAAGCCTCCCGGCTCTGCCGGGAATAATTCAGTGCATGAGCTGCCTGGCTGCTGCTGCTGAAGGGATAGAGGGGGAGAGAAGGCCGTGTTTAAGAAAAAAGCAGCATGAGGGGTAGCGCTGCTCATATGCCAGGAACTGCTCTTCCATTTTTATAGGAAGAGGGAAAATGCTGTCCCCTCCTTCTCGGAACCGGCCTGGATTTACTGCTGCTGGAAATAGAACCTGGTGTGATTGGGGCAGGGACACGGGGGGAATGGGATGGCAAGCGGGAGAGGGGGAAAGAAAAGAACAATAGAGCTTTTAATACCCCAGGAATTCTGCTTTTAAACCAGAATGAGAGCCCTGAAAGCTCCCCCCGAGAACCATCTGCGCCGGTGCAGCCACACAGAGCAGAGCCCTCTCCACCAGATGGGCGGGGAGGAAAAATTAAGGGTGATTTATACGGCTGCCTCGTCCCTAAACAATTTGTTCCTGAAGGCTTAACAAAGCCGGCTGCAGCAGCTCCGCCGGCTGAGCGTGTGCTGTGGAAAGCAGAATTCATGAAAAGGGCAGCCAAAGGCTCAGACCTCGGCGCCGCAAAGCGAAGGCACGGCCGGAGCCATCCTCATCCTCGGCGGGCGCCGGCCGCGCGGTGGCAGTGCTCAGCCAGGCGGGGATGCCAATGCAGCAGCCCGGGGAGTGACGAGAGGCTGGCTCCTGCCTCCCTCCGCAAGCCTGCTGCATTATTAAAAGGTAGCAGAAAGCGTCGCACGGCATCCGCACGATGCCGTGCTCGGCTCGGGGGGAAGGAGGGGCCCCTCTCCTGCGGGAGCGCCAGGCAGCCGCAGCTCCCCAGCCGGGCTCCACTGCGGGCACGAACGCTCGGGTTAAACCGTGCGGCACCGAGTGCAAATGGAAATGACCCCAGCGCGGTGTCACACAGGCAGGGAACGAGATGGCCTCGGCAGCGCTGGGGTACCCCCGCACCACACCCAACCTCCTGGGCCTGATTCAAGGTGCTGCAACTTGTCCTTCCTCCTCGCCCTGTCACAGATGTACAAAACCTCCTCGTACTCTTCCAGTCTGTGTGCAAATCAAGAATTCCACTGTCTTTCTGTTCAGCTGCTCCTGTAAGATGCTCACTTAAAATCCGAACACACTCAATTCCTGTATTTTCCTATTTTTTCTGTTTATCAGACTGTGTCCCAGGTAGGTTAGAAACCTGTACCTCATTCCTAGAGCACAGAGTTAAAGGGTTACATCCCTCCCTGCTTTTCCACACTGGCAAAGCCAGGAATGGCTGGGGATTTGTGCAGAGGTTAAAGATCAGAGAAGCTGTGGCTGCCCCTTCCCTGAAGTGTCCAAGGCCCGGCAGGACAGGGCTCAGAGCACCCTGGGGTAGTGGAAAGTCTCCCTGCCCATGGCAGGGGGTGGAACAAGATGATCCTGAAAGTCCAACCCAAACCATTCTGCAACTTTTGGTCTGACACCAATTTACACAGTGCCCAACTGACACTTCTCCCTCTCCACAAGGGAGAACAAAGCTAATTTTTGCTCTTCCAGCTCTGTTCTGAAGGCTTTCTCTCCCAGGCTGTGATTCCACCCCCAGCCCAAGCTCCTGAGAGCGAGATCCAGCACGAGCAGCTCCTGCTGGTACCTCGACACAGCGATGGAGGGGGAGGAAAGGCCCCAGAGCTGCAAGCTGAGAACACCAACACACAGGCTGTGGCTCTGCAAGGGGAGAAGAGCACGTGAAGAGTTAATCCATGTGGGAGGATACAAGGAACCAATACCAGCCTAGCACATACCAGGAAAATGTGTTGTTTACTTAGAGCACTGCAGAAGGGCTCAATAGCAGCAGATCCATCGCTCAAAGCTGCCCCAGCAGCGACCGTTCCCAACAGATGGTACATTTTTCACGACTGAGGTTCTCTCAAGTGTCAGATATATATAAATCCACCTTTGGAAGGCAGCAGGGAAAAAAAAAACAAACCGAAACCAGCAACAATAAAACAAGCACTTTTGAGAAATTCAAACTTATTCACAAGATTAAAAAAAAAAAAAAAACCAAAACCAAAAAGAACCAAGACCACTCTTACAGTATAAACACGCCAATTCATTCATTTTTACTGACGGTTGCATTTATGAATTTCTTTCTTGTGAAAAAAGGGAATAAAAGGAAAAAAATTAAGAAAATAGCTATTTATAGAAAACAAAACAAAAAAGGGCTCAAACAACAGAATCTGTGCTGATGCTTTTGATGAGCAGTCCGATGGCATTGAACATTACCTGTGCAAGCAGGCATGCTTGAAAACCTGTCTGAGTACTGCAGCTTCAGTTCCACAATCCAGGGTTTCTTTTATGGTTGTTGGAAACAAAAGAGCCTAATAGTTTCATACTGTATTTATTTAATAACTAAAATTCACAAATAAAAAGATACTTGCAAAGTCCTTTAGTTGTCTCATCCCCTCCTCCTCCACTCTACTGCTTTCAGACCCATATGCATAAAAAAATGGGTTTGGATTTTTAATTTTAACTGTTATATGATTGGTCGTTGGAGCTGAAGCACCAAATGGAGAAGATGCTTTATGGAGATGAGGGTAGAACCCTTTGCCTTCCCACACACATTTTGGAGGAACACAGGAGATGTACCAGTGCCCGGACTCCTCTGCTCCCATTTCCCCCACCCAGAGCATTCCTTTCATTTTATATTTCCTCTGTTAAGTGACTGACTGCAGCCTCTTTTCCCCCTTTCTGTCCTTGTGGGACCGCACACACGTCGGACATTGTTCATTTCTCACTCTCCAGGCTGTGAGTCAGTGTCAAGTAGGTCCTGTTACAGCTCAGTGCGAGTTGGTTTGTAATGGGTCTTTTCATTTCAGGTAGGTTTGTGTGTCGATTCAGAAGGCTTGCGCTGTTTCTTCCTTGTTTATAGCTGACAAGCTGCTGGATAAGGCTATTCATACTCCAGGAACTGTTTGTGATAGAACAGCAAATATCTGGAAGAGAGCAGATGGACAGTGTCAGCTTTGTGCTGGAGCAGATGAGTTTCCATTGATGCAACCATAAAACACGAGGGCTGTTAATTTTGGTTTTCTTTTCAGCTTGAGGCAATTCCAGGGACAGTAACCAGGAGTGAGAAGGAGGGAAGTCCTCCAGATCACATAATTTTACCAGCAACTGAGGGAACTGAACAGCTGTACATCAAAGAGGAGTTCCATGGATGCCCCATCCCTGGAAGTGTTCAAGGCCAGGGACAGGGCTTGGAGCAACCTGGGATCATGAAAGGTGTCCCTGCCCTAACCCTAACCCTAACCCTAACCCTAACCCCATGGCAGGGGGTTGGAGTGAGATGAGATTTAAGGTCTCTTCTTAGCCAGGCCATTCTATGATTCTATGAAAGAGTCAAACCTTGAAAAATCTACTCAGGACCTGAAAACTCTGGAAGACTGGACTGTGTTGCCTGTGCAGACAGGCAGCAACCATTTAACACTAATGTGACACAAAATAAAGGTGCTTTAAGATGCAACTGTTGCTTCAGAGTCACATTACCAGAGATCAGACCAGGCTTACTGCAAACTGCCTCCTATTTACTGGTACAGAGAATGAAGCAGCAGCCACATGGGTGAACACTCATGTCCCAGTCAAATATCTGATGTCTCAATCTGTACTCAAATCTGGTGTTTTAAAGGATGAAATTCTTCCTCTCCCTAATTACTGTGTGTGATACAGAAGGGAGCCCAGCCCCTTAGCAGTCACATAGAAGAAGGGGACTGATCTCCACTGTTCCCCCACTCGCACAACCACTGGCGAGTCCTCAGAGCACTTCTGAGGCATCCCAGATGTTGTAATTCCACCCAAGCACTATGGATTCCCTCACATGATGCAGAGCTACTGTGTCAGCCTTTATCAGAACCAGGGAAATGCATCAAAGCTCGAACCAGCCTCTATGGGCAATAGCTGTGTCGTACATCCTCTCCTCCTTGCCTCTGGCAGGTTCTTCCATGGACATAACCCCACCCGAGCAGAGCCACTTGCTACTGAATTACAACAAACTCATTTCTCTGCTCACCTCAAAGCAGAAGTTCCCTGTCAAATCACTTAACACTAAAATTCAGGTATTATAGATTTCTGTTTTTACTTCCCGATTGAAGTTCAAAAAAAGAAAAAATGGGAAAATCTATTAAAAAAATTACAACCTGAACACTGTGCCTGCAGCAATCCTTGAAAATGTCATACATAATTAAAACAAGAATGGTGAAGGCTTATCTCTGCAGTACCAAGTCCATAGCTGAAAATGCAAAAGACTTCAGATTTTAAGTTGCTTTTTCCTTGGAACATACACCAGACCCCAGTGCTTCCCTCAAATGAGGAACACCACGGTGCTTCCCTTGATAAATACTGCTCTGTCCTCCCAAAATCTGTGGAATATAAATATCTGAAGCCATAATGTCAATCTGAGATTAATTTAAAGCCATGAGCTAAGAAACAGCTCATGTTCTCTACCTGCCTCCCATAGAGCTTTGCCATTCTGGGTCACAGCACTTCCTTAATGGCTTTTCTTTAAATCTTTTAAACTCATAATAACCCAAAGGTTCTGCAGGCACAGACTGCATTGTGTCACTGGGGTAAGCACTACTCCTGCACTGGGTCATCACATCACATCACATCACTTTGGTTTTCAGAATTCCTTCCATTAGCAAGAGTTTGGACATGAGCACCAGTTCCAGACTCTGTATGTCCCCCATCCTTCCCCTCCCCTTCCTTCAGCAAATCCAGGGTTATAATTCAATTATGTATAAATACAACTGTGCAGTCTCAACACTGAAGTACTGAGCATTACAGGGGATATTCAAGAGAGAAACTACCCTTCTCTATTATTACAAGGGTTTTTTTAAAGTAACAAAAACCCAACAAAGGTCGAAGTTTCCCTTCCTTTCCCCTTCCCAGGTGACCACTTACCCTTCACTGTCTAGCACATCCTTAATGCTTGCCTTGGTGATAATGGCATCATCACACTTGAACCACTGGTCCTTGTGCTGCCGGATGAAGCTGGTATAGTGCCCACTCTCCAAGGTTCCCTGGTGATTAACTACTGCAAACAAGGAATACCTGGGACAGAAAACAGATCATCAATACGTGCATCAGAAGGTGGAAAACAACAGACATTTCAGACAGGCAGAAGCTTTTGCCCTTAAACAGACATAGCAATGGTAAAGGATCTGATCCATCAGTAAAACACCAGCTTTAACACTAGCTGGGAAGAAGGTGGCCTTGCCCAGGGAAAAAAATCCAAACATTTTTCTTTTCCTGTCTTGCTATTTTGCAACTCTCCTGTCAGCTTTACCAATTCTGGTTACCAAATTTTCTTCTAAAATAGGTCAATATTGGTGCATTCTTGAAGAGGACCACTGATTATCTAGTCTGATCTTCTACTTCCCTGATTTAGTGAACCAGAAAAAAATGCATTTGAGGTATGGAGAAGGAGGTAATCTTAGATATTTCTAATGATAAACTTCTGAAATGATTAACTATCCTTAATCTGCAAAGTCTGTACTTATTTTGAAATACTGAATATATTCAGCCTCAACTTCCAGCTCTCAGATGCTGCTGTGCATTTGCCTGAAAACTTGCAGGCACACCTCTGTTCCAAAAAAGATACTGATAATCAAGTTGCTCTCATTTTCTTGTTCCTTTTCTTTTTTTAAAAATGCAAGACTGAAGTCTTTGGCTCTTTTGTTCTAAGGTAAGATTTTGTTTCCAGTCTTAAATACACTAGTGGCTCTTTTTCAAGTATTTTCCACTCTCTTTAACTCTTTCATAAAATGCTGCCCTCACACTGTGTGTGTGATACAAGCACAGCTACACAATAGTAAAATAATCTCTCTAATCTCACTTGAGATTGTCCTACTCGTGTTTGAAATTCACAGAACTCGTTTGACACAGCAGTGCCACAACAAGGCACCTATTCACTGACTGCCCACAGAGCCACTGATTGAGAGCCACCCTCTCGAGGGGAGTCCTTGAATCCAGCTAGGATGGACAGCACCCTTCAGCTGGAGCGTTCTGACACTGCCCCAGCTGTTTCCTGGCACCCAGATCACTGAGGAGTCCAGATGTCGCTGCTCTCATTGCCTAAATCTGCTTCATTTTTAACAACTTCTCCAACTTAAGGCATGGGCAAACCTCAGGAGTGATCAGCTGTGTTACTTTCAGACCTTTTCTAACACTACTGAACACCTCACACCTAATGATTCAGGACCTGTAGGCCCACACAACACCTGCCTGGTACCTGCCTGGATGACACCTGCACCAACGCCTGGTTAGTTTGGTTTTACATTTTTGTATGATTCCAGTTTCTTACTGAAACTTTTAGTGGCAAATGAAGTGCCTTGAATTTAAATACACAACAGCAGTAATGAAACTTGTAACCTTATTTAACTGAAGAGGTGAGGTTTCTATGACCATTTTATTCCCATAAAGCAATGGATATTGGTTTCAATTACACTCCCTTTACATTCCTGAGCAAGTCCCACACCAGTCCATCATTTATTCTGACTGGAATCAACACTTGACCAGTAGACCCCAGGATTACTGGGATCATCTACTCCTGACATTGAGTGTCAGTGTTCTATTAACTTTCTTTGGTCCTCTGGAACTCCCTTAGCCATTGCAATAGGAAGAGGATTATTTAAAGGAAACACCCATCCCTTCAAATAAATAGTGACCACAGCATTTACTTTTGCCCACAGAGTATTTGCTGGGGGTATCACCCTCAGCTCTGGAACAGCTGCCACAGCCCCACGGAAGGGCAGGAACTGCAGTGAGCGAAGCTTTATTTTGCAACATTTCAGACTTACTGTGCTGTCAGATATGGTAATGCACTGGCACTGCAGGATATAAAGCAACACCATCTCCTTCTAGAAGGCAACTACCTTTCACAATAGGAGTCATGGAATGTACCACTTACTTATTATCATTGTTTAGACTATCCGTCGGCTGCTGGTACTGCCCGTTCATTCTGCTCTCTTTACTGCAACACACACACACACAAAAATCCAGTCACTTAAAGCAGTGGCTTCCCAAACCCAGGAAATTGGTCTGACATGACACGCAGCCTGTTTGCTGAATCCAGGTCCTTATTCCAGCTGAGCAGCAAAGGGCTGATTAGGATGCTAAAGATGCTTTATTTACTCTCACAGCAGTGCTACACCACAAACACCATTTTTCCTCCTGGTCAAGGCTTCAGTGCTACAAATACACATCTGTTTACGTCAGATGTTTTATCCAAAAAGCTTAAAAACAGGTTAAGGAAAGATTTGTATTCCAAATCCAGGAAATTATCTAATTACATCAATCCTTTATCTTGTGATGGGTCAATCATCCCGGCTCTGACTTGTAAATTCATTTTGTGTTTTGACAGCAGCAATAGGATTATGCTGTTGATTTCTTAGCTGGTAAAATTCAGACTACTGAGTTATGCCTGCTGATTATCCCATTTCTATTTCATTATGCTGGATACCTTTCATCAGCAGAGCCTGTTCTATCCTGGGAGAATCCACCACAAAAGAACAGGGAAGTCTCAAAATCTCCAGAATATACTAGAATAAACCATATATTCTTAATATAACAGTATTTAACAGAGCTTCAGGGTTCTCCTTTCTCTCTTGGTATAAGCATCTACTTTTTTCCCTAAGAAATGAGGAGTGCAGGCAAAGCTTGAAATCGTTAAGTAAAATTTCAGCATCAAATAGAGTCCCACTGTTAAGAGATACCAATCATGGTTTGGGGCTTTCTGCACTGCTTCAGATATAAATTAAATCTGAATATCCTCTTGCATATTTGCATGGAATACCTGACAAACACTTTTTAATTAAGCTGATTGAATTCCTTTCATAAAGGTGTATTTATATAAATACCATGTCTTCCACAAACCTGGGAGGTGGGAGAAGTCTTGCTGTTTTTATTTTAATCTGGACTATGTTTTTGCTTCTTGCAGCATTCTCTAAACAGAAGTTGAAGGTACTAAACAAAAACCCTCAGATTTGCATATGTGCAGGAATAAAGAGGAAGGATTTTTCTAACTTCAGGAACACTGAGTGAGGGATTAGGTTGGCTCTATTCTGGCCAACTGCACAGGATGGCAGGTGGGTGGGCACTGAGGGGATGGGACCAAAGCAGGGATCTGGGTCTATAAATTTAACAGGAAACCAGAAACATAACACACATTAATTAAAACCCCCCACCACACTGTTTAAATAGAAATCCTTTTCTGGCACATGAAACTGAACAGTTTATCTAAAAATGGGTTTAGACAAGCTACATCTTCCACAGAGAAGCTCATGGCAGAAGTACCACCATAGACACTGTTCTGTACCCTCAAGGATGCTCCTTGTTTCGTGCTGCACATGTATGAACTGGTAACCAGTTCTGCCTAGGTCTGTGGGGGGTTCTGGGCTTGGTACCCACCTGGAAGCCATGAAAGGTGTCATGTCCAGCTCCAGTGGAAACGAGACATACGTAGTGATCTTCCGCCTCAGTTTGGCTGAGTGTTCAAACCGCTGCAGGCAAAGGATGAGAGGTTTTTTCTTTAGAGAAAGGTTAAGTTTTATGCCTTTTATAAATGTCCTAACATGAAAGCACATTAGCAGTCACCATGCAGGGACAGCCCCAGATTTTTCCTACCAGCTCTCTGGGAATTCCCATGTAAATAACAACACTTTTCTACCAGCGAAACAAACCACCATCTGTGGGCTCAATGTTAATACAGTATTAATTAGATTATTTACCTTGACATCTATGCATACAAACTCATTCCCACCTGACATCAAAGAAAAAATATATTAAACAGGGAGAGCACACACAGCCTTTACCCAAAGCAGTGTTGATTTGCACTAGGGCTGTTCAAACCCACGGCTGCTGCCTACCCTGGCTCACAGAGCTGGTGATAATGGGACCTTGCCTTCAGATTCACACACTGAATCCACCCATCCAATCATCTCAAGTGACAGGAGTCAAGCCTACACAGGAATACCCATTCAAATTAAGGCAAAAAATGGAATATGCTAACAAAAAAAACCTTGTCCCTCAGCCAAAAGGGGCCTGCAATACCCACCATCCTCTCCTCGTCTCCTTCACTGAACATTAAATGGAAACAGGAACAAATAGCAGAAAGAGATGAATGAGTTTCTATTTAAAGGCAGCTTCCCTCTCCATTTCTCAGAAATTCTGCTCTATTTACACTTCAAGTTAATTATTTTCCAATTGTGATGCTGTAACAATTCCCTAGCAACAGATCCAGATGTGAAAAGCTGAGACTTCTGTAATTCTTATCTTTTGTGCTTCTCTTTTGCTTTAACACATGAAATGAAATTTGCATTTTGCATAGACAGGACAACAAAATCAGTGAGGAGAAGTAATTTATTTTCCCAAAAAATCTTCAGTCATTTGGGATAACACAAATACTGAGCTAAGTATAGGGAAAGAGTGGAGCACATTCACCTTGACTTGCCCAAAGAGCAGAACCATGAAGGTCTATCTTGTTAACTACTCTATGGCAATAAAAACAGAAGCCCAAAACTGCCTCCAAAAGCCAAGCACTCCTGAATTCAGTGATGCAAGAATGTCCTTCAGGGAGATCAGAAACAGCCAAAATAAAACAACAACTGTGCTTCTACCCAGTCCAGTCAGGCTGTAACATCTTTGGCACATGACACTGCACATCCTCACAGTTAATGCTCAAGATGCAGCTGAAGATGCTGGTGTGTGGGGATGAGCACCTGAAGGCATGACTGCCCCAAAGGCTGGAAAGGCCTGTGAATTAGAAGGGGAAGTCTTTCCACCTGTAACACCTTTCCCAGGATGTGGTATGGCTTTCCAAGGACCCTTTGCCTCTTGACACAGAATGACCTTCACCTGCTGTGACAGCTGCCCACTTCACACCACATTTCAGACAGAAACTCTGCAGGACTAAACTACCCAAGGGTCCCAACTGTGACATCATCTGCCATAATTTCACGAGACATGTGCTTTGGAGACGTTTAAAATGCTTAAAACTTCACTGCAGTTGGGAAGATACAATAATGTTTCCCCACTGATATCAGAACTTTTCCATGCTTTTCCTTCAGTACAGTGGCATTCTTCCAGTGAAAGTGTAAGAATTGTACCACACAGGATGAGGGAGTGTTACTGGAGACTGGTTTCTGTGCTGGTTCAGGTTTTGGACCAGCCTTCCATCCTGTCTCTAGATTCAAGTCAAGTTCCCCCATACACACTGCAAAGCTACCTCAGAGATAATGTAACACTATCTTAATAGAAAATCTAGCTGGGCAAGGCAAGCTGTTCTTTATATCAGTTTATATCACAGAAGTTTAGTCAGTGAAAGCCAGAAGACATGTCCAGGAATTCAGCTCATCCTCTCAGAGAGGAAATCACATCCTCTGCTCTGCTGGCCCCCCGTGAACTTACTTTGAGATGAAAACAGGCCACAATGGGTAACTTCTTCATAGTGAGTTGTTTGGTAGATTCTTGGTAGCTATGGCAACCACTACATTTGATTTTGGCACTGCTTCCTAGATGTTCTGGCCTTGTAAACCTAAAAAAATATTGAAAAGCAAAGGAATGCACAAAACAATCAGATGATTTTTGACATGTGCTGAAAATGTTTTTACTTGTGGGTCACTGTCACCACTACAAGACAGAAGAGTCAATGGGTTTTAAGTCATTTTGGAAAAACCTACAATAAAACCATAATAATGTAAAGTGCTATGGCTCAGATATCCAAATCTGACATTGATCATTGCTCTAACGTGCACTGAAGTGAATCCGTGGCTGAGAAAAGAGCTCAGTGTTAGTTCATCTCCTCCAGCAGAACAGCTCATTTTCATACAGAAAGCAAAGAATGATCTTTTGTTTTCAACCCCAAAAACATTGATATGGAAGACACTGTTCTACAACACACTATTCTACCTTGTAGCCCTCCAGGGCTGGGATCAAAGCTCTGAGATGGAAAGGCCTGTAAACACAAAGTTCTTTTCAAAATACAGATACCCTTCTAAAAAACCTTTGTTGACAACTAGAAAAATCTCTCTGAAAAATTTCAGACAGAACTGCTCAAAGGAGCCACGGGAAGAGACCATTAGGGAACAGGGAAGTGCTCACAGAAAATGGACTACCTCGATGTTCTCACTAAGACTAAAGCAAAATCCCTCTTTTCCAGAAACTCAGCGCAGAAAGGCCAGGACCACGGACTGCTCAGTCCTTTCCTCCAAGTTTAGACTTCCACAGGGCAATCAACCATTTCCCCAGAGGCTGCCTTGCAACTAGGATTTTTGAGATGAAATATTTTGAAATATTGTTAAAATTTTTTCATTAATGCACATGAAGAACGTGAGGACAACATGGTGTCAGCTCATCCCTCACCCTCATTCTGACTGTGGCCAAAGCAGCCTCCAGCACTAAAGGACATCACAGCCTCTTGTTTAATTAACAAGATTTCCTTTACCTGGCCTATGTGTCATCATTCTCTGGTTTGGTTTTAATTTGCTTTGTGTTTGTTTACCCTTAAGTCTCTAAAAAGGCTTATAAACTTGCTCTGATGGTTGTTTGGAATGCCCTTATCTTTCCATTTTTGTGTCACATTCCTGCTCAATCCTTCCTTCTTCAGGTCAAATTCAGCTGCATGGCCACACTGACATGAGCTTACACACCTTCCTTCTTCCTAACCTTTGGATGAAAACACAGACCCATCCTCTTTATCCATTAGAGTTCAACTTCTTTCCAAAATCCGTATTTTTAAAAGTATCTCTGAACCTGGATGCTTTCCTTCCCTATCATCACCTTTGATTCTACAAATGTCTATGTTGAAGAAAATCACCAAAATTCAACTAGTTTTGACTGTTGATGCATTCCTGCATCAGCAATTTTTCAATTGTACTAATTCCCTCATTTCCTTAAAATTATTGATCTTAACAGTGTCAAGAAGATTAGAAATCAGATGTTAGAGACTATGAATTTTTATTTCAGGAGGATTAGCTTTGCCCCAGGCTCCAGGTAACCTCTTCCTCAGGCAAATACCTGCATTTGCCACAAGAGAATGACTTTCAGATCTGCTGAAAGATCCAAGTGAACTGTACACAAAGCCATAACCTTCTCCCCAGGTACCTGTTTCCAAGACGCCCAAGTTTCAAGCTCAGAATTAACTTTTTTTTTTGAAAGCTCCATTCCTTTAATCCTTAATGGCATCCCTGCAACTAAGCTGGCAGTAGCTGACTCTCAGTTGTGCTTAGAGTGAAATCTGATTCCTGCTTGGTGTTAGAATTCAGATAAATATTAAATGCAATGTAAACTCTTTTGATGTGCTTCCTCAGCCACCAGAACCAAGAACATGGAGACAGACATCAGTGATTTTGATCATGTAAAACCATGTTGCCTGGCAGCAGCCAATGCAAAATTTGTTTTCCTCTTGCATCATGTGGCAACTGGCTTTGAGTGCTTAGTGTTGCTCTGAGCCTTTTTACTTTCTCACATGCAAACAACTAAAATATGTGTAAAAACGCTGTTTGGGGACAGAGCCGTGACAAAGCATCACTTAACCCCATTGTTCAGAGCCACCTGAAGAAGGGGATGAAGCCAAATTCCCTTTCTCCAAGCCCAAGCCGTGTCTGCCAGGCCATACCTTCGCAAGCAGTCTGTGAGGGTGGTGGTGCCTGACACGTGGCTTTCCCCATTCACGACACTGCCATCGCTGCCCGGACTCAGCGGCCAGAACGGGGTGGAAGAGCCTGGCAGATCCAAACTGATGTCCCAGAACGGGTCTATCGTTGTGGAAACGCCACTGTGGGAAAGAGAATGGTTTCATACACCTTTAAAGGAAGCCAAATGAACAGTTTCTCTCTTGCTTTGGGGTGCACTCCAGGTACCTAATTTTAAGGACTTTGGGATCTCCATCACCCCTAGAGGGCACTCAGAGATGACAGAAAACAGAGCTGCTCCAGAGTGTTTTCCCACAATTGATCGTTTCCCTGGATATTTAAAAGCCGTATGTTTGGGGAAATGTACGTGATGTATTAAAGGCAAAATGTAAGTATTTAAGACATTCTCCCACTCACTGGAGCCCTGAGACTTCAAGCAGAGCTGCTCTGAGACAGAAGCACTACTGACCAGTATAAACCAGTTAACATCTGTGACAACAGCTACGTGCCATCCAACTAGTTTAGAAGCTGGTCTTGCCTGCTCAAGACATGGAAAATGATGCTTAAGGTTACTTTAAAAAAGAGAAAGCTTTTTGAATATTTTTGCTGTCCAGCAGTGCACTGAGTTCAGCTTTGCAGTTCCTCTCAGCATCTCCTACAGCTTTTGGGGTATGAGAGGCCAAAGAATAACTGCACCAAGCAGTAGCTCTTTTTCTCCATCAGACTTCTCTAAAGACTGCTGAAGACAAGCCAAGAGCCAGACTGTGGAAAAAGCTGCTCAAAATTTTAACTGCTATTGACTCAAACCTTTTCTTCCAGCATCCACATTTTTAAGAGAACTTCAGGGGCCTAAGCTCCTTGTTATGCTTATTTTTTGAGTTCTCTTTTCCCCTAAAACTCCTGTCTTTCGCTCTGCAGTCTCATTAACCCTCCAATATTCTGCCTTTTTCCCCTGCTTCCTTAGTGCAGAAGTTGTCAGTTTTCAAACGAAAACTTCTTTTGTCAAGTTTCATCAATGTTAATACTGTGTCATAACAAATCAAGCCTTGCATTACCACATAGGGATTCTGTGGCTCTACCAGGCAAAGAACAAAATTTCCTATGTTTTCCTTACAGTAAACCTTTTGCAAATCCCTCCAGGAAACTGAGAATAAAAGCAGATTCAAACAAGCCCAGCCCATGTGTAGGGCAGCAAGAATGCAAGGCAGAACAAAAAACAAGAACTCTGACTTCTGCACTATGGCAACACCAAACATCTCCAAAGAGAAGTCAACTTGCTCCAGTACAGAGTAGAATAATAAAAATATTTTTCCATACTCTTGTAAAGGCTTTTTTTCTGGTACCTGAGATTACCTTAGGTATCAGCCTCTTTGAGACCTCTCCTGATGATACATGATGCTCCTGACCGAAGGAAAATGTGGTTCTGTATCATAATTTTCTTCAAATATGTTGCAATTACATATTTTGAAATTCAAAGAGATCTCGGAAGTCTGTTCCTTATGATCTTGGAAAACAACCACCTTTTCCAGAGTAGTAAAACGTTTATGTGCATAAACCTGTGGTACTTTCCAGGCAGCTTTTTAGGTATGTCTTAATATATGACAGTTAACTGGTAACTGATTGCATTTAGCTGACAGAATTATAGAATCCCACGATGGTTTGGTTGGAAGAGACCTTAAACATCATCTCATTCCAGCCCTTGCCATGGGCAGGGACACCTTCCACTAGACCAGGCTGCTCAGAGCTCCATCCAGCTGGGCACTGAACACTCCCAGGGATGGGGCAGCCAAAACTTCTCTGGGAAATCTGTGCTGGTGCCTCATGGTGCTGCATTTACACAGTTCTTGTCTTTCTGGAGTTTTGCCAGTATTCACTGGCATTCAAGAGAAGAAAGGTTCAGTGCACTGCACTGGAGGGGTGCAGATTCGAATCAGAGCCCAGGATCAGGAAAAAGTGACTTACTGGCAGACTTGACAGGTAACATCCGACTGCAGTCCGCCTGTGAAGATTTGGTCTATGATGCAGTTACAGTGGTTGGGGTTGTTGGCCTTCTTCCCATTATCATCACCTGCAGGAATGCAAACACAGGCTTAGAAGTCAAAAAACCTGAGGGAACAGTGGTTTGTCTTGGACTGTGTCTCCAGCAACTCTTTCTAACCCAAGCTTATACTGCAAGTTCACAAAGATAATACAGAACCCTGCAAAAGTTGTGCATTGAAGAGAACAAGGAAACAAGACAGGAACTCCTTGAAAAATATAGAAGATAACCAGAAGGTGACTAAATGTAGCTTTACGCCATAGCAACTCTTAGCTAAACCCTTGCTCAGGGTACCTCCTTTTACAGAGATGTGCCTTGCACTGCCTGGCATAAAGATCAGCTCCTAAGATGAAGCAGTTGCCAAGGTGGTTCGTGAAAATCAATATTTAAACTTCACAAAGAAACTTCAGCAAATGCTACTTTTTCCTTCTATCCCAGTCAACTTCTGTGAGCAGAGTGAGGGGAGAGGGTTTGTTAAGAGCCGTTCTCCCCCAGCCCACTGCCTCCACCCCGGCTTTTCAATATCAACGTGCACCTTCCATGCAGATTTTCATCAGTGGGAAAACAAAAGCTTTCCTTATCTGAAGTGGGAAGATAATGCTATGTCCTCCTGCAGCTTCTCCAGAGGCACAGTAATCCTCTCAGTTCCCCAGGGGCACAGTGAACACATTCCCATCTTTCAGGCATTGCATACTGTCACTGCAGGTCCCAGGAGTGCAGAGTCATTTTTAGGATTTGAGTGCTGAGATGAGGCCAACTCAGCTTTCTCACAATAACCAGAGTATTAAACAACTGAACCCTTCTGCACACAGTTCTCAGCTTCAAAGCCTTCTCCGTCCAAGCCCCACAGGTGAGCTAAGAATGATACCCCCTTCCTTGGATTTCCAGACTGTGCACTGCTGATTTTCCTTGTGTAGGACAGATGCAAAGGGGTTTGCCTTGCAATCAGAGATGTACACACCAACTATTTCACAGCACCAGTAATTTTTAAAAATACATCTCAAGATGTTTTCCCATCCCCTTCAATATGAGCTGCTACGCCAGAACCAAGTTTGGCCAGGTTTCCCAGTGTCTTTAACTTATTAGGAAGTATTTGATTTCTGAAACTGAAATGCTAAGATTTAAGTACTGAAATACTCCTCGAATCTCAGCTGTTTCTCAAAACCAATTAATTTCTATTCAAGAATGTCCAAAAGACCACCTGAAGAAAATAAAAGTGTAGGGCAATAGACCATTTTCATGTGTCTAAGGTGTTCTAGCTGGCGTTTTCTTCTAGTAGGAGCAAATAGATTTATATATTTTTTTCCAATGAAGCTTTAGAATTATGTTGGAAAATATTATATAATAATCTGGCAAAGATACCACCGGATACTAGGTGTGGAAAAGCAGCCACAGGTGATACTACTAAGCTGCAATGGGCCACTTGAGTTAATTAGATTCTAAAAGCCTCAGGAAAGTTCTCCCTCAGCTGCTTGGATTAGGCTTTAGAAACCTTTGTTTGAATTGCCAAGAAAAGCACATTGTTTCCTTAAAAAGGCTCTTGAAGAAAATGCTCTAAAATTAGATTTCGAGTGTACGAGGTTCAAGTTGGGGGTTATCACACCCGGTCTGAGGCGTTTCTTGATGGGAATTTCAGCTAAATCTTACTGAACTTAAGAGCTTTTAAAGGCCGAAATTATGCTAAGCTAATGAAGAGGGCATGCAGGATAGAGCTGTGCAAGGCATCTTTCACCTACAGAAAAGGCTTCACTTATATTCACAAACATTGAAGAAAAAAAATTCAAAATAGAACTGAGTTTTAGTTAAAACTTCACTTTTCCTTTTTAAAGAACCCACATGCAACTACCACATCCTTGTAATCTCCCCATTTCAAACACCGTCTCTGCTTTGTTTCGAGGGGGCAGAAGGACAAAAGCTGTGCTGAGAGCTTTTCCCTGGACCACAGGTACCATCCCAGCTAGACACCTTCAGCAGACAGTCATTTCCTCCTGCAGAGAGAACTGAGCTCTCCCATTTTCAATTACACAAGTCAATTAGGATCAGCAACGAGAGGGTCTCAAATGAATATCCTGCAAGCCTGTTCCCAGCAAAACAGAAGGGTATTACCCACTCAACATTATTTCCCATGGCATTTGGTTGGAGAGGAGGGAAAAAAGAGTAAGATTGCCACCTACACACACTTGTCAATATGGAACAGATGCTGAGGGGAGGTATATTATGCAGCTGAGAACTAGAAGCCGCTAGATTGTTGTGCTCAAGTTAAGGTTCTCTTCAACACTTCTGCCTCCCAAATTGGGTTTTAATTTCATATAAATCCGGTCATAATTCTTACCAGAGAAACCAGCATCTTCTAAGTGCGGTCAGCACAAGACTAAAAGCAAACTTAAAAATACATCAATGTACATGCTAATGTGATTGTGAGAATGGCAGAGAATTGAGTTTAGGAGTTTGGATTCAAATTAAATGCAAATCTCAAAAAACCCCACACAAGTTACTACTGTGTCTGTACAATAACTAAGCATGTTAACTTGTGTTCAAATTAAGTATTTAACATACCACTGAAGGTAAATAATATATAGCAACTGTAAAAACAGCTACAGACAACTTTTTAAGACTGCTTTTGGTTTTGATATAAAAATGTAAGTTTTGCCTCAATCTTCCATTCTGTATTTTAAATGAGAAAAAGGAAGTCAAGAATTGTCAGATTTTGAAAGTGGTGTTTATCAAAACAAGACATTAATGTTAATATTTCTGTTTTGCTTTGGTCCCTGGTGTTCCGAACAAGTGCTTGTTATTTCTGACAAAGCAGTGTACACACAAATCTATATGGATCAGAGCAGATGACATGTTTCACAAGCATATGCTCTATCAATTCCTAAGAATATCATACAGAATTCACAGAGCAGGGCAGTGTTTTCCTCCCAAATCTCAGTACACCATTCTTTTTCTGGCTTCAGATTTGTTTTGTAGCACTCCTTGTTAAAGGTGAATGCAAAATGCTTCATGAAATCCAAATAAATGAGACAGGATCAGTTGTAAAGTACTACTCTCCTTTTCTTAGACTACTGAATAATGTTTGGGATAAAAACATAGGATTACTTCTATTTTTTTATCTTGGTTTTTGAACCTTTGTACACCAGTGCCCGTCTCTGCCACTTGAGTGCTGTTGCTCCTGCAATAAATACAGAAACCCCCACAGCCAGTGATGTCACTGGACAGAACACTAATTTCTGACTTGCGGTCTTGATCCATTTAAGAGAACAGTAATTCTAGTCCAAGTTCCTCCAAGCTTGAAGATGTCTGAGACAAAGGTGGGAAACTAAAAAGTGTTTGCATGATTGGAACCTCACTGGTGTGGAAGCCTGCAGAATTAGAACCCCGAATTTATCCCAGAGCACTGGTGATAAAGATGCATCTGTCATGTTGACCAAAAGCTGACTTAATCCTTTACAGCCTGGGCAGAAACACAGATTATTTACACTATCTTTTTCCACTAAAATACTACTTTCCAGTTAGATCACCTGCCTCCAGCTGTTGGAATGAAAAAGAAGTGATGCACAGGCAAGATAGACTCGAACCCTTTTATTCAGAAATATTTTCTATTATTCCAGCAGCAGAGAGGAGCCCTGTTGGGGGCTCAGAATATGCCCTGCCCAGATGCCACAGCTCAACCCAACAGTGCCTGCACATCTATCACCCCTGAGACAGGAATTACATGGAGATCAGACAGGTATCCTGGGCTTCCAAAACTCCACAGATGCCACTGTTTTGCCAAAACAAAGTTTAGATTCACCCAGTGTTTAAACCACCAACCAAATCAAAACAAAACTATCTGGGCCAGCCAGCCAACATAATAATCTCAGGGCAGTTACAGCATTACAAAACTTATCTTTACATGGACATCAAAATAACACATTTCTCCTAATTTAGGCAGTGACAGATCAACAACAAATATTCACAGTTTTGTCTTCACTTGCATTGAGACACTTCCTAGACAGCTGAGTAAATGGAACGAAAAAGGGATACATGATTAATGACAGCCAAACAAACATTACTGGATATTTATATATAAGGAACACTTTCATTTACTTTGGTGCCTGAAGCCTTGGTAATCATGAATAATGTCCTAAGCTAGAGCAAAATTTTCCCCATGATTATATTTTATTTCACCGTGTGTTAATTGTAGAACTTCATTACTATTGACTGGAATCCTTAAAAGCTTTTTTCGTTCATTAAAATAAATATTTAATATTGGCAGGGGAGGTATTATTTGCTTATTGTAGCTGTAGGACATATTCTCACTATTAGTAATGATATTTTTATATCTGCACACTTCACATGCACGTGTGTGTCTGTGAGGATACACAAGTGGGAAAACTTTCTCGTTACACTGAAAACTAGTTCATTCCAAATGTGGTTTTGCATGACTATACTTGAAATTCTGGTTTAGATTAACTTGTTTGGTTCCCACACAACTGCTCAACTGCTTCTCTTAAATTCCCTTGATGTGGTATAGATTATTTACTATGATTTAATAAAAGCCTCTCTATTTCTTCAGAAATTTGAAAACCTGGGTGCAGAGATGTCAAGGAAGATATGCCACAGAAATTCTTCATTTAAAGTCAAACCACATTTTTTTCGAAGTCTTTTCAGATTCTTTATCAGTTTGAGAAGAGCTCAGGGACCTTTATTGTTTCAAGTTTTTCTCTTTACAATTCTGAGACACAACTACTACTTCATTAATTAATGAGGATGTGTAGAAGAAATACGAGCATTCTCTTATACCAAAGATGACGAAAAAAGCTTCAAGAGTTGTTAGATCAATGGTTCAGAAACTTTACAGGAACCAAGAATTGTTTCTGTTTGCAGCTGAATTTATTCAGTGTTAAGAAGTGAGAAGTCAGTATTTGGGTAGATTCTGTTCCTTACTGAACTTCCACACCAGTTTAATTTGGATTATTGAACTCCAGTTAGTGATTGTCAAAGACAGATATTAATAACTTCAAAGGAACTGCTCTATGTACTCCTGTCCTTAGCAGTACTTTTTTTGGAGAAGATTCTTTTGGAGGCACCAATTATGGATGTGAACAAGGCCATCTGCTGCCAAGCAGGGCTATCTCTAAAAGATAAAAGCAAGATTCACAATGGTTCAGAGAAGTAGCAGCAGCCTTCCCTTTGATAGTCCCCTGATAAGCCAAAAACTTAAACCCTAAGTGCTTTTCCTAAGAATATTTGAGAAAAATTGAGTGCTTAAATCTTCTTTTTGATAACCAAGGACTTTCTGTTTGTTCTGTTAGTATCAACCCTACTACTTTTCTCTTGGAGGAAGAGTAAAAATTTCGCTGCGGCAGTAAGTTTGCTAGAGCAAACATTGTCAGATTGGGAAATTTCCAGTTCAGCTTGAGTTCAGCTAACTAACACAAAATACATCATTTCATACGATATTAGAAAATCAAGACCTAGATACTT
Organism: Platysteira castanea; assembly: GCA_013397175.1. Lineage (NCBI taxonomy): Eukaryota > Metazoa > Chordata > Aves > Passeriformes > Platysteira > Platysteira castanea. The sequence goes on from VYXC01000309.1 coordinate 150,339, forward strand.
CATGTCCAAAAGCGTGGCACTGAATATTTTTATTGTATTGTACAACTACATATTGTTCTATACAGACTAATAAAACAAGATACCATAACCAGTCATTGCTATTTCTTATTCACATTTCTGTAAGCAATTTGGTATCAGAAATAGAGTAGAATTATATTTAAGCAGAATAGTAGTATTAAGACATAGCCTTCCCTATATTATTTTCATCAGTCCCATGACACACTGAGTAAGAGGTCTAACTACTTCAAGCATAAATAGAATTAAAATGGCAATTTAAAAGAAAAGACAGTGACTCACAACCAATAAGAGAACATCATGATGGTGATTCAAACCAATGTACAGGCTTGTCTGCTTCTAACTCTTGGTACTTTTTGACAGTGGGAATGGTTTATTTATTTATAAATATTTGAAGTCTACTGAACATTTTTAAAGGAATTTGCTAAGAGTGCTGTACTGTCACTAGACTTGGTTTAAGAAGAGATGGTTCTACCTCCTTTTGATGCAATAATCCTTGTTGACTGGAGCCTCAGGACAAGCCTTACCTTTGCAGTGTCTGTGTAGCACATCTAATGCAGCAATGAGGAACTCGTGTGCATCTTGTTGCTCGTACCCTGCTAAATGCCGTGCGTGAGTCCATACCAGGTGCAATAACCTATATGGAATGTGAGGAGATCGGTGCCCAGAGTAAAACTGCTCAAAGCAAAGAGAAGGACATGACTGTTAACAACTTACACAGCCTCAGTGCATTTCATTATTAAAAAGTTAAATGAGCTCAATTAGTCAAATCAATTTAAACCGTTTAATTCTGATGGCCTTAATAATAAAGGAGAGAGACAGTTTTTGTCACAGACTACCAGAGAAGTGATCTAGGAACTGAGAAGCTCAGTTTTCTCCCCTGAAATTCCATCCATTTGAGATGGATTAGCCTGAAAAATGTGGGGGTGCAGGGAGTGGGGTAGACAGACACAAATATCACTCACAATTTGCTTACTGATACCACTGGCTTTTATTAAAATAGCCTGAGGAGGAAAGAAAGGAAAAAATCCTGCATTTGAAAAACATCAGCAATTTCATTCACAAATTATGTGAATGAAATGCACCCCCCATATCAGAACAAACACTGAAGAGGAGAATTTTAGATGCTGACTGTCAGCCAACCCCTGACCCATGGCAACTCTGCATCCAAATGCTGTGCACAGTCCAATTTTATGGAAATATTTCCAAGCAGGGCAGCAGCCTCATGCCAGTACTGGCTTTTTACTGTAAAAAGCATTAAAAACAACTTTATTGATCCAGCTGTTTGCAGAGCTGAAGGTCCCCATTCAGTCAGCGATCCCCAAAGCCAGCTGCCGTCACCACTCCAGCAGGGTGCTCCTGCCTGGGAATCTGGTCCTGGACCAGCTCCTGCATCTGCTCCTTCATCTGCTTCAGTAAAAATCTGATGAGCTGGCACCGGAGTGACTAAAACTGCCCCAGGTGATTTTGCCAGAAGCACATTAGAGAGTGCACAGATGAATTATTCAGTCTGCACAGCCTGATGTGAAACACTGCTGCTGGAGGGTGACACAGCTGGGGAGGGAAATTAGCACAGGGCAAGAGGACACTGCCCACAAACTTTTTTAAATTAAAAACCAGCCAGGTCCCACTTGAAAAAATCCAAACAAAAAAAAACCCCCAAAAAACAAAAAAACCCCAACCAACTTATCCCTAAAAAACATGCCAAAAGACCACCCATGCTAAGGGTCTGTGTTTGCCTGGGTTGAGGTTCAGCCCTTCCTTTATCCCTGCACAGTGATACCAATTCCAAAAGCAAAGCAGGGCTGCTTGTGGTGTCCCTGCAGGGAGTCAGAAAAGGCCCAGAAGAGCTTATTTACTTGACAGAGTACCATTTTCTTGTTAATAAGGGAACATTTGTAAGTCACTTTGCCTTCCCTCACCTTTGGCAAAGTTATCTGCCAGTAAATGCTGCCTGCAACACCACAATTATGTTTTCCTGAGATCCTATCAAATCCATGGTGGTTTCTTTTCAGTTACTCTTCCCAAACAGAAGACAGTAAGTGGCAAAAACACAGAACAAAAGTAAGATTTAAACCCCGAGCAGTATGTAATTCCCATCCTTATTGGAAAAGTGAGCTTCCTTCCCCAGCCCTGAGTTTTCCTCTGCACAGTCTCTGAGCATTTTATGTAAGTCCAAGCACAGGCACTGTGCTACAAACCTGCTGAGAGAAAACACTGTATTTTAAGGGACAGGCTGGAAAAAGGCAGCACAATCTTCATCTAGTCCTCATACTGGTAGGGTTTTCTACATGACTTTAGTGTATTTCCTCCCACAGAAATTTCTTCCTCACAAGCTCTGCTTTTCCCAAACAAGAAGCTGCACCTCTGCAGCCAAACACCACAAAATGCTCCTATAAATACAAAGATCAATAGTTAACTCTGATGCCAACAAGGATGACACTGAGGGACTGGAGCAGGAGTGTGGTAATTGAAATCTGCTGATGCAGCTGCTGCTCAACATAATTCAGGGAACTGCAGCAATAAAACTTCCCTGTTCTGTCACTCCTTACAATTAGTCCCAGAGCTCTCCGGTCATTTTAACCACCACTCTGTGTAATTACTCCACTGCAGACATGAGACCTGCCAGCAGATTTTACATTCTCTGCTGCCTCAGTAGGATGAGAAGGATTTAACATGAAGCTTTATCAAATTATCAACTATTAGCACACAAAAAACTAGAAACCTGCCTGGTAAGAATGTGGGCTGGGGGAAAAGCTTCACTGCTCGAATAAATATTAAATGAAACAAAGAATCTGAGCACATTCAACAACAATATTTTAACTGGAATGTATAAAACATCCATCCCATCTCTGTCATTTCCTTGCTGCTGGGAAGAGCAGCCTATCAGAGCTGTTCCAATCCACAAAAAGGAAAGGAGTCCATGTAAAGTCTTATTCCAACCTTTCCACTGAAGTGTGCAAATATAAACAATGATGTATTTGCAAATCACCTTTAAAACACTTCAGTTGCACAACTGTGCCAAACGTAATTTAAAGTGGTTTTTTTTTTGTTTAAAATTGTTTTCAGTTCAGCAGTATCAGTTGTTTATATTGGAGAGAACTAGTTTGAGCAATTTCAAAGTGCTGGGTAATACACTGCTTAACTGCTGTTCTAGGAAAAAAAAAAAGGAGAAGGGGAGAAAGGAACAGACCAAGCAGCATTCAAAGCCTCCATTCTTACACACAGCCCAAGTAAAAGCAATTTTGTTTTTCCACTTAAAACACTTGCTACTGCATTCTAGAAAGAATCTCTGGGGGATTTAGAAGACTGTAGGCTTTGTAATTTGCATTATTGTTACCAAAAATATACAGACACCAGTGAGGTTTTAAAAGAAAACAAGACCCCACCATACACATCTGTACTTCTTTCTCCTCCTCCTGCCAAAAACAAGCACAGAAGTTTCTCAATTATGTGAATAAACAGATAAATTTGATTTATCCTGCATATGTATCTGCTAAACAGTCTCTGAGCTTTGTAATTAAGAGTTTATACGCAGAAATTCTGTACCAGGTTCAAGTCCAATCTGAGAAGGCAAAACCTCCTCTTGGAAATTGGTTCTCAGTCAAAACTTTAAATTTTCTGGCAATTTACAATGGATGAAAGGAGTAGACAACACATGGAACACATACAAGAGAATACCTTCTGGAGGTTTCCCAAAGAACAATGGTTCAAGGAGTCACAAAATCCATTGTGCTTGCATGAACTCTGCATGTTCTACACTTATTTCAGGGAAAAGGTTTTACTAAATCAGCACAAACTGTATTTTCCATGACAAAATGCAAGGCTTCTGTCTATACAAAGAGTCTTAACTACATTTCCCCCCCTGCCCCCCTTGTATCTTTGCTTTAACTTATTTTATACAGAAGTCACTTCAACAGTACCATCTTCAGATACCAAAGACAGAAATCATTTTCTCCCTTTCCCTCTTGGTCCTCACTTCTCAACTCTCCCTGTGGTTGTGCTGTGCACTGTGACGGGCTCATGAGGATGAGTAATGATGGGAAAAGGGAAGGTTTTGTTCCTTCCATCTCTGAGTGGATGCACTGCATTCTGCACTGTTCCCAGGTATTCTTGCTATTCCAGTCACAGAGCACATGAGACAGATCTGCTAATCCTACCTTCCTGAGTGGTCATTCTAGAAAGGATTTAGATAAACCTTGGGGTGTGGACCATCCTGAAATTCATTTTCATTGGTGAAGCAAAACTAAAACACAAACACCAGTAGGTAAAAAGGAGTGCACAAACCCTTTCAGCCAAAAGGCTCAGTGAATGGATTCTGTGTTCTACCTTCCCTCTGTCCAGCTTCACCACTATTTGTTACTCCCAAATCCTTTTCATTCCTTTTCTTATGCAGTGTAAGTCATGTCATGATTCTACTGAGAAATAGGTTTCATATAGCACAAACGAGTCTCATGTAGCATTAACGAGACTGTTAATTGATGCATTCAGATATTTTTAAAACAAACAGAGCTCAATGCTTGGCATGTCTGCCAGAAAAACTACCAGGAAAAAACCACGTCAGTCCTGAGAACCATCTGACAGTCATTACTCACCGCCAACTACTTCAAGGTGGAAGAACTTTGTAGCTTCCTATTTCTCACAGAGAAATCACTCAACCTATAAAACTACATGATCTTAAACAAAAAAAAGAAATAAAGTGGGATGAGCAACTTCTGTTTAGAAGGCAAAAGAGCAAACTTGCTTATTTATATATAGTAAGTTTTATTTAATGTTCAAAAAAGTCTCTTTTCTCCTGGAGAGCTCCCACTCAGGCACTCACCAGATCCCCTAGCATTCCATTTGCCTAAGATCACACCTTCAGAAAAGAAGGGTGGAGGGGAGATGAAATCAACCCTTGCCCTGATTGTTTGTCCCTGGGTAAGATGCTTTGGGATAACCACACCAGTTAATCCTGGTGGGAAAGCCACGTAAAAACAAGACAGAACCTGAATCAAAGTTTCCCTGGTAATTCAATTACAAAGGAATTCTCAAGCATAGCACTGAGATCCTCCTGGTTTACCTTTCTTTGCTCAGACCTCAGCTCTGCAACGGCAGAATCTTCATTACAATCACTGCACAGAGCTGGGACATGAAACATAATCAGTCTGCTCCAAAAAATGCAAGATTTTTCGTTTTCATTCTGAATGCAGAGAAATTAAAACTCACTGGGAACAGAACTGTACAGTGGGTCCTGACAGAGCCATAAGCACAACAAGGTATTTACTGCTTGTGAGTTAAAATACACCGAGTTGGTTACAGACCAAACAGCTTTGCTTAGGAGGATTAAGCTCCAGTTCTACTTCAAGGAGGTTGAGTCACTTTCTGTGTCCTCCCACAGCACATGGCTGCAGTATTTAATGTGAAATAAGGACAGAGACTATTGCTGTCTGCACAGTCTGGTGTCACAGATACGGCTGTTCCCTCATCCATACACCCTCATCTTGCAGAACATTAATTAATAGAACTAATGCAAGTGTAGGCATGAATTTTGATTTGAAAATGAAGGCAGGGCTTCCCAAAGTTGTGTGTGAAATTAAACTTGACTATAGCTGAAATGAACACAAATGCTGCATTTAAGCCCCATTTTGGATAACAGCCTGTTCTTTGTTCCATGCTCATAGCAGAGCAAAAGGCATCCTGAGCCATCAACAGGGCTCCACATACAAAAATGGAAACAAAATTCATTATCTAGAGAGTCTTGATCTTTCCTGCAGCCTCTCAGTCTGTAAGGTAACACTCATTTCCCCTTTCCCAAGGGATTTTTTAAAAAATGCATGTGTAAATAGAGTGTGGTGATGTTCATCAGCATGAGATTTTGTATCACTATTTGATGAAAGGATATCAAGATTATAATAGTCCCTTATTTTTAAATAAGCAAATAGGTTTCTGCATTAACAGTGTATAGAAACTGGTATTTCTGTACCATGACTGACTTTTTTATCTAGGCATTGTGGTATTTCGCCACTTAACTGCACATCTGGTTTCAATAATCCTACAGCTGCTACCTATTGGCCTGCCTGCCTTTTGTTTTTACCTCCTTTCCTGTCAGACTCAGGAACAATTGAAAAATAGAAAAAAAAAAAAAAAAGAAATATAACACACAGCTAATGACTGACAAGCAGCATGAAATGCTGCAAATTCTCAGGAGTTTTGAGTATGAGCAGAAAATAACTTTATACTGAAACAACCAAGGGGGCTTTATCTTCCATATATGTTTAACTCACTTGCAGTGACCAGGAAGAATCATCTCCGGTAAAAAAGGCACAGGAGTAAAATCAAATTGAAAATCACAAGATTAAGGTAAAGCTATTTTAGGTTGGCCCCTGAAAGAAAGAACTTCCATGACAGCCCATCCACAGAAAACCTGCTTTGTGTACAGATGTCTCCAGCAATTTTAAATGCTCCATGACAGCACACACTACAGCTCTTTCCTTTTCATTGGTTTTATTTTACTTACCAAGAAAGCAGATCTAGGAAGGAAAGGCATAGAACTGGGTTTGTTTATTTTTCAAGACATCTTAAAACTAGGAGAGCCCATGTCCACCCACAGTCCTTACATTACAGGTGTGGAATTAAGATAGTTAATAAAGCTTTGACTATTTATTAAAGAAAAGCCTGTGCCTGTCCCACACAGCACGGACCAGATCTACAGAAAAAGACACTGCAAAGCCCGTTTCCTGAGTGAGAAAGGGAAAGAAGTGCAGCTTGTACAAGGAAGACAAACTGCAGCAACACATTCACTCCTCCTTATCCTCCTTTCTGGCCCTTACTGGGTTTGCACGTAAGAGATGACAGAAAAGATGTTTCTGTCAGTGAACAAGCACTGAATTGAGATCTTTAAAATATTCATACAGACCTACATAATCCAGTACCTTAAACCACAAGGCTATATACTACCGCTTTATTCTCACTCCCATTTTCACCCAAAGAGCCCGTGACATATTTTCCAGTTACAACTTGCACCTTTAATTAAAGCACACATTCATCTTTAAGACTAAGGACTCCCAGATCAGTCTCAGAATAGGCAGCACTTTAATTATTTCCAATACCAGCTTTGCCTAAACAAGGGTGACTTCAAAATAGCACTTAAAAGGCCATTAGTTTCCTTTTCAGCAGCTGGGTATTTCTGACAGTGAGGTCTCAATCTTTACTGCTTTGTTTCACTACATTTTGAGGGGAAACACAACTTGCATTCCTTTTGTAGTTGCAAATAGAACACAATTCCTTTTGGGGTAAGAAACAGCATCTGTGGCAAGGTGATGTTTTGTGGCTAACAGCACTCACCTCCTGAAAGAGCGTAGACATTTCACAGACCAGACATGAGCTGGGGCTTTGCATTTCACATTTGTGCCTGTCGGAGAGGAAGAAATCTCGCAGCAGTGGAGTGTGGGTAAGTGCCTGGACAATACAGTTCATAAAACATGTGTTCCCAAGATTGATTAGCCCTCGTAGACCTATAAAGACAGAAAGGGGGAGGGGATGCATAAGCATTATCAAGTTAACAAAATGGTGTATTTGCATTTTTATATCGTTTTCACAATATTGCCACGGATTTACTGTATTACATGCTCCAAGTACAGTTTTATACTGGTTTAGGGAGGCTATTGGTATTTCTGTACTCAAGTCACAAGAAGCTGCAGAAGCTTTCTGAACTACACTAGGATTTATTTCTTAAATTCTAAGAAATAAGGAAACCTAAAGGTTCAGGAACACCATTATCATTATTTTGCAATGGCCGTTGTGCCACATGTCACCAAAATATGTCCCCTCCCCAAGCTTGATATCAAAGTGCAATGACAACAACTCGTAAGTCAGTACAGTAAGAAATCAATACATTTAAATAAATCAGTAAGTAAGTTTTCAGATTGTTTAAAAAGCTTTCCTCCCATGCAGGTCGAGAAGCCAGAATAAGGTTTTTGTACTGTTATAATCATCATCTTTCTAAGACAGGCTGCAAAGGAAACAGCCCTGAAAAACCAAGTCAGGCTGTGACATCCAATGCAGACTTAGAAGACTTTGTATAAAACCCAAGATCTGAACAGAATAACCTTAAAAAAACCCCTCTGAACAACACTAATTCCACACTCGTCTTAGGTAAATTAAACAATCATCTACAGCATACATCAAAAAATTCAACTTGGCATAAGAGGATTCATCACACCTTAAGTCAAATGTTCAGTAATGCCCAGAGACGATTCCTTGTGCTTGGAAACCAAGATGCTTAAAGGAAAGCTCTTTTGTTGCACAACAGAAGAGAGGCTAGGAGTGGGGAAAGCTTTTCAGTCATTTGCAAAGTCTAAGTGAGAAGAAAAACATGCTCAAATCCTTGAGTATTCTTCCAAAAAGTTAACATAATACCACCATACAGGAGCACTAAACGAGAAGAGCAGCAGGTGGACAAGAATGCTTATTTTTAATCAACAACTTACTTTGAAACGAGATAGAATGCACCGATAGATACCATTCTGGTACCGATTTAAAATTAACATAGTCCTCTTCTGCAATAAAAATAGGATTACTACAGAAACACTGAAAAAAACCACAGGATTACTAGACAGAGAATGAAGAGTTTCCTTGTCATTCCATGGGACAAAAAAAGCCTCTCAGCTGGCAGTGCTGTGGTAATCAGAAGCGGTGCAGTTCCCTTGCAGTACAGCAGATAGTGCTCCAAGGGCTCTTTAGCATCCTGCAGCAGGAGGGGGTGTGGTCCAGTTGCTACGTTACCGAGGAGAACCGGCACCACACCAGCTTCCACTGCACCTGGGGTTGAAGGCACGGACATAGAGCACTCCTAAATTTTTTTTCCTGTATCTAAAGCACCATCGACCTGCTTCCAACAGCTTCCTGTTCCTTCTGTCACAGGACAAAGTTTCTCATTATAGTACAGTGACTTCTACTGGGCAGAAGCTTGTTGCAATTATTTGCTTGATTTTCATGCTGGGAGGCAATAAGTGTGTGCACAACATTAGCAGAGTGTTAAATAGTTAATTTGTTGGAGCATCTTGAAATACTGTGTGATGCTTTAGCTTGGTCCACAACTCTATTTCAATTCCCAGTCTGTGTCTCTGCAAACAATGTCACAACAGGAGGGGGGTTCGTGCTGTGCAAGTGGAGAAACATTTTGGTACCTCTTGCCTACCTCTCCCCTCCTTTTCTGCCATTTAAAATTGACTGGGTTTATTTAAATCATAGGCTGTGCTCACAGGAGGCTGGAAGGCTCCCTGACATGTAGGGTATTTTGAGAAGCAGAAGAGTCTCTCCCTATTTTTCCCTCTGGTTAGCACCAGATTTCAAAGCCAGCCTGTTCAGCACAGAAAACTAGAGGAAAACCAGCAGCAAATCTAGAGATTCCCCCTAGCACTTTTCTTTTTGGTGTCTAAAAGAGCAGTCACAAATGCAAACACATAAAGGCAGCTTTTTGGAATCATTTATTAAGCATCATTTATTACATGCCTGTGGCTGGACCGTCTTTCCCTGTGACCACAAGAATCAAATCTTCCTCAAAGTCGCCAGCAGAAGACAGTTACAGGCATCAAACTCAGAAGGCTCTTGGTTTATTCTGCTTGCTTGGTCTTTGATGTCAGTTTTTCTTGGATCTAAATGGAGTGATTCATGTGCTGGGGCTTCACTTGAATGGACCAAGACAAAGCAACCTGCAAAACAGAGAAGGCTGAAATGTGAATACTCCGAACCCTAAAAAAAAATCAGAAAATGGTTGTTTGTAGCAACACATGAGAACTTACTTGGTTGAAAAGGGAAAAAGGAAAGGAGCACACATCAATCTTATCCTTGAGGGAGCAATGACTGCAGCTGCTGTACAGTCTCTTAAACTGATGTTTGAAATGAAACAAGTATGAGGAACTACAGCTCAGGTACTGCATAAATAACTGCAGCACACTGAAAAACATCAGAATTTAAAGCAGGTAAACTAAAGAGCTGACAGAACTCAGAACAACACATCCTCTTGTGCTTAACTTTTATGGGGAATAATGAGTTTTGTTGGAAAGAAAAACAGCTAGAAATTAAAGCCTGTACAGCACTCTGGTCAATAACATATTGAGAATGTAAAAGCTTTGTGTCTGCCACACCTATTCCCTCCCCTTTAATGAAGTCTGCCAAGGTTTCGCTGGAATAGTCAAGCATTGCAACATGTGGGTCATAAATTAACAGAAAAATAATGTGCCAAAACCTCACATGCAGCAGTCCATTCATGCTAGAGCACCAACAGAGGTCTCCACCAGGCTCTAATCAGAGCACAGTGTCAGAATCTAAGGATTGCTAACAGGCTCCAACCTTGACTAATAATAAAGCTCTGGTACTTTGCAAACTTCTGCTGTGCTTCATAGCATTGTCCTTATTTCTTTTTCTTATTAATTGTTTCTGAAATGAGCAAGGGCAACCTGTGAGATATTTAATATTTTCTATGCACAGATGTCTGCTGTTGTGGTAAATGTACTGCACAGGAAAGCAGTTTTATTTCTGAACCTTGCTGATACCATTGTAAATATTGGAATAAATAATTGTTGCTGTCAAGACAAAAAAGTCACGTATGGTGTAATCATTAAAAAAAAAATGAAGTATCCTTTAATCATCATGCATGGAATACAAACACTACTCTCATTCTGCCAAAAGCCAGGCAGGCGGGGCATAAGCAAAGGCAAGAAATCCACTTTTTCAATGCCTTGAGCACAGGGAAACCCATCTGGGAAATTCTTTGTACATTTGGTTCAGGACTGGGTTCTGGCTAGCTTACCTTCGTCAGCTTCAGTTCTTCCATCTTCTTCCAGGAATGAGATCTGTTTTTCCAGTGCTCAAAGCAATAGATCTGCAACACTGGGCAACAACAGTTGTTGGGATGCAGGGAGATCCAGAACACTGGTTCTGCCAGTCCACCCACGCATGGGAGATGAAAATCCAAGACAAGATAAGGAAATTCCACTTCTCCGTGAAATGCAACTCCACAGCTATTAGAGGTGGGGAAGCAGGGAAATCAGAGGACCACACATGAATAGAAAATACAGAAAACCCAATCTTGCCCTCTTGAAGGAAGTTCTGTTTGCCTCTAAACCAAGGCTTTGGGCTGGGATGGGAAAGACAGCAAACAAACCAGTCTGAACAAATGTTCCCACGCAGCAACCTGGGATTTAGCAGAAAGAAGGTTCTGGAAGGAAGAGCAGTGGTCACTGGACAATGCACCTTGGTGAGACAACCAGGAGATCATTCAGATGCACCGAAGCACAGCCAGCCTGAGCTCCTTTCTACATGAGGCACAGGTTGGCAACACCTTAGAGCAATCTTTGCCCCCTATCCCCAGTCCCCCATCTGGTGTTGATGCTTCCCTGCAGCTCCATCAGACGGTATCACAAGTCAGTGCAAACTGAGGAAGAGCTCACTGAAATATTTAACGACAGTTCAACATCACCCTTGGAAACAAACAGTGTAGCACAGCAGTGAAGATTTCTAGAATAATTTTGGGTCTTCATCCTATGTTCATCCAACGAGAACTGGCAACAACATTTACGAGCATCTTTCTGAAAGCATTTCAAGAGAGGACTGCCCTACTTCCTTAGCACCTAAAACTACACCCAAATTCTCTCTCAGCTCTCAAGTTTCAGGTGCAGAACATACCACACACAACCAGAGTGGAGCTGCCACAAACACTGGCCCAGTCAGACCCAGAGCTGCTGTTCCACCTGCGTGCCAAGAGCAGCAGTTTTGCTAATGGGGTTAGTGACAGCAATTATTCTCCAAAGCTAATCCCTTTTGAAATGTTAATACAAAAATACTCATTTCAGAAAGCAGCAGTATGCAGACATGTGAAATTACAAGTCTACACAGGAAAACTCATGACATTCTGTGACACCAGTGATCACGTGAGCGATCAAAAAAACCCCAGCCATGCAGTTTTGGTGAATTTATTCCCCACCACCTCAGCACCCTTTCTCAGGGGCTGAAATCCACAGTGACTACAGAAGCAGGAACACTGAGTCAAATGAATTAGAACTTTTTCTTCAGAGGTTTCTACAGAATATTTTTTACAAACTTAGCAATAACACATCTGGATATTAAATTATTTTGACAACCATTTAAGAAAAATGTACAGAAACTTTTGCCACAGCCAAATTAAATGAAAAATTTTCTACCACGTGATCTTAAAAACTAACTGAACAGTTCAACTACCTCCAGCAAACACAGAACATGCAATCTACCCTGAAAGAAAAAAATCATCTTGGAGGGGAGAAGAGGAAGAAGAAAATACGTGATTCATTGATTCACATTGGTTCATCAGTACATCTTTTTTTCAACAGAGTAGTTTTGACAGCAACAGCAAGCAAGGGATTACATGACAGATCAGAGAAGTGAAGATGAACAGTCAGGGCAATAATCTTCCCTTGCTGGGTTACTGCTGAACCAAGTGAAAACAAGCTCATGGTGCTCTCTTTTTTATTTTTCTGACTTGACTCCTCCAGCTTTTCAGGGCTGCCAGGTCAGTCACTGTTCAGTCTGAATCACTGTAAATCCCTTTGGAAACAAATCACCTTCCCTGAGCTGTATCACCAGCACCACCCACCCATCTCCCACCCCCTGAGCTATTCCATCACCAACAGGCACAACCTGGAGAGCTTCACTCACTCTTCTGTTCTACCCAACTTCTAAGCTAAGCCTTTTAAATCACAAGTCAGAAGGGAGGTCTAGAGCAATACATCTTAATTTATAGGAAGAGATCTGTGATAGATTTTTTCAATTTTTCTATATGTATTATATTCTATACGTTAAAATTTCACTATATCACTCCATTATATAAAAATACCTATTGAATATCATATATATGTGTGTGCATATCAAGATTCATAGGCCATGTTGAATCCTGCAGTTTCGTGAGGCTGAGAGGACGACAGAGGACACAGTATTTAGATAATATTGATATACAAATTTGGATTTCTTTTTCCTGTTTTAACTATAAATAAGTATTTTTATTTGTCACTGACAGAAATCAAATAAAAACCAGACCCTTCATCTAAAAGCCTGGATAATACAGAAGACACTGAGTACAGAATCAGTCAGCGTAAGACTGTGAAGAACAACTTTTGTAGACAGAGAGAAAATAAATTACAGGACTATTTTAGACACACTGCATTGTGCACCACACCAAAACCTACAAGTTTAGCCACCCCTACACAGCAGAATAGCAAATAAATCAGAAAAGGCCTTCTGGAATGAAAAAAAAAAAATCATCATAGGAAAAAGAAATATTTGAATTTTAAATGAAACCCCATCTTTAACTTTCCCAATTCCAGCAAAAGAATTCTGGATCACTGCATTTTTTCCATTGCTATTGAAGTAACAGATTGCTCAACAACAAAAAATTTGCTTATGTGTACAAAAGGAAACTGACCATGAGTTTGCTTCCAGTTGAGAACCCTGGAGTCCAACTACAGAAGCTGCTACACTGGAGGGAAGAAGAATATGCCATGAGTGGCACATGTATTACAAAATCATTAACTGTGGAAAGAAACAATATAGTCATTATTCCTCCTTGGATGTATCAGCAGCACCAGAAGACAAGGACTATTTATAAAGCTGAATCATCAAACCCCAAAGTTCTCAGTCTTGGTGTGTCCCTGCTGTACAGAGCTGGTGGAATTCATCCTCATTACTGACCTGTTTCACTGTTAAAACAGCTCTACCCCGAGGCAAAACTGGCTTAGTTCATTTAAAGGAGTGATCCAGACACAATTCACTCTCTACCTGAGCACCTGACAACCCAAAACCAAAAGGGGAATGTGTCCCATGCACTGAATGCACGCTGGCACCCCAACAAGGTGCTCTGCCATGTACTTAACTTTACTAAGGTTGCTCCTTCCTGACCAAGGGTGGTTTTGCTTTTCTAAGACAGAGTTAATTTCCCACCTTCCAGACTTTAAGTGGTTCAAAATAAACAAAATAACACATCAGTTCATACTTCCCAGTTTAGCTGTCTGCAAGAAATATCTCACCTTATGTGTTTTGACTTAAATCCAACACTTAGAAGCATGTTCAAGTACTTTATTCAGGCTCACAGGACAACTTTCAGTCTTTTTTTGGGTAATTTCTGGCATATTTGTGTGCAACTGGGCAGTTCTGGAGTGACCTCAACATTCCTAGGAGACTTTCCAGATTTATTCTTTATGTTGTGTTAGAATTGCCATTCAGAAGTCAATGTTTTTCTTCTTTTTCCTCCATTAAAAGATCCATAAACCCATGAAAAGTTACCAAATGGCAACAATCCACCTACATTACATTGCCAGGATAGACGCACAGTGATACTTGCAGCAGTTCAGCAGCAGAGATTAACATATTTCCTAGCACATCTATGAAGAGGATCTAGTTCATTCACACCACAATGGAAACAACAGCACTTACTGAGACACCAATAATGTTCTTCCAGCATTTAGTTTGCCCCCACCCCTCTTAGTTAACAGGGAATTGATTGCATTCACTATTTTAATTCAATGGCTTCAGTGACATCACATAATATACACTTAGAGAAGGGACAAATCACATCAGGACAGTGCAAATGTAATTGGAAGACAAAACAATAACTCAAGAGCAACTTGTTAAAGGGGAGAAACTATCTGAAATCAATTAAACTCAATAAAAACAATTGTGAAGTAGGAAACAAGGAAAAATTAAGCGGACAAACACAAAACAAGGAGCAATGGCTTCAGTAACTCAGCCTCAACAACTTAACCCTGAGCTGTAGTTCTGCAAACTGCATTTTGAAACTTAACAGGAATATGAGAAGGCCTGGAGGTCATTCTGCTCTGGTGACAGGTAACCCTCAGCTGCATGATGTCTGGAATTGAGCAGCCGTTTTAAAAAGAAATTACGCGAAGTCAAGAACATGAATAAAAATTTGTATGGAATTAATATTTGAGACTGGAGAAACAACTGAAGAATCCACCAGTTGAGTTAATTAATTAAAACCAGATAGTGTTGGTGGAGGAACAGCCAGGCTGACAATTTTCAAGTATGTTACAGGCCACTACAATGAGGACTGTAATTAACTCTTGTGACCTACGAAAGCTAAAATAAAAAAAGACTGAGCTCACAAGAAGTAAAATTTAATTAGATATTAAAAATAATTGTCTCAGTGAGAAAACACTGCAGTGAGGGAGCCTGGGACTCCGACTTGTTGGAGTGGCTCCAAAGGCAGCTCTGTCAGCCCAGTGCACCTGACTCAGGAGAGGTGTTTGATGCCCTTTCCTATTTTTCATCCTGATACTGCTCAGTCATTCAGACTGATATTACAGCCTGGTACAAACCACAGACCAGCTCTGGCAGGAGGGTCAAGGTGAGGGCACTTCCACACGACAGCTCAGCCCACCTGATGCCAACTGCAAAAGTGACATCACCCGAGGGATGAACTCACCCCTACACACAGCAGTGAGTCTCTGACCATCTGAGCAGCTTCACCCAGCTCACAGCGGGCCAGGACACACGGACAGTGACAGAACAACAGAGGGACGCAGGAACTGTCAGTGCCTCCCAAAACCAGCCACCCCCCACCCCTTCTCCTGTAAGAAACTCCCAGTGCAGGCAGGTGTCCAAAAGCCACAGGCTGGGCAGGGAACAGCCACAGCTCTCATCCCTGGATCCCTATTCGACCTCACGGCTCTGGAAACCCAAACTACCTGCCCTGCTGCCACTCAGGGAAGGATGGAGAACAGGTAACAGCTGCTGCTGGAATGAGGGCTGCTAACTCTTCTCAATGTTATTTTTAGACTACATAGGTATCTGTGCATGAGCTTTTGCATTTGTGGCTCAATGCATCATTCTGTCCATTTAGTAATGCAAAAAAAGAGTCACAGGATAATGCAAAGAGATCCCCTGGGCCTGGTATTTAGGTTCACTACCTTTGTGTCATACATGCTACTGTGTGTCAAGAAAAATTTAAGTTTGCAGATATCAAGGTTTTAAATCAATTCTGGAGGAGCTCAATGGAGCTCCTGTATTGTGCTGCACCTTCAGTTAAAATCAACTGCACAACACTGACAACACTGGACCCAGGGATCAGCATAGGAGATAGGTGTTTGTGGCTTATTTAAACAAAGAATTTCTAGCAATGACATAGAAACAACCATCAACAAATGGAGATGAGATTCAAGAAAGGTTGCCCTTTGCCAGACTTAGGAGGAAAATGACATCTCTAAGCAATGACTACCAAAGATGGCTTTACTACAGATCGTTCCCCAGAGCAACAGCTTGGCCTTTCCACACATCCTACTCGGACACATTGTTGGAAGAATCTAAGGGCAAGTGACATCCTTGGAGCAAACACGTCAAACAAGTCACCAACAGTACGATCCAACACAGAAAGTGTATCATTTTATATTATTACTGCACAGATCAAACCTCTGAGCCAGAAACGACTCCTGAGTGTGCACAGTGTGCCAGACACATGAAGTACTCTCTATACTCTCCTTCCAACATGTACCTCTTTGAGCCAATTCCCAAACTGATGATGCCAAAACAGGAGCCTTTCCACTGCCCAGAGGAGTTCCAATTCTCTGCCTAAGGGCACACTCCCTGTGATTTCATTTCCCTGTGGATACTGTGTGTATTCAGCAGTGTGCAAGCACTGTGTTCCTGTTTCTCTTGAGGGGGACTGATCAGTCAGGATTATTTTTCTTCCTGCTTCTCCAGGCTTAGAGCACTTCACACAAGGCAAGCAATCTCCTTGGACGGTGTGGGCTGTGAGGTTACAGCCTGTCACTACTTTGCAGTGGCTGCATGCCCAGATTAAGACCATGCACACAGACAGGGCAGGAGCACTTGATGTCCTTTAAGTTCTCCTCCTTCTGATTTGGTGACAATTGGCTCCTGTGTGCACACCTTCAGCCTGGTAAAATGAGTCAGCATTCCTAAAATATCTGGCAATACAAACAAACAAACCCCTTAAGGTTAATTTTTCATATGGCCTGTGTAAATAGAGAAGCTGTTTGAAGCAAGGCAAGGGACTGCAAGTATCTTTTCCCTCTGATTTTAAATTAAGAAACATGTTTCCAATACAAACTAAAGTGAGGGCTTTTGACCAAGCTACTGAAAAGTGCACTGAATCTTCCACTAAAATCACAGGAAACAGCTGTAGAATATCTTGAGATGTCACCTGATCTATCCCTCTACCTCAATGCAGAATTAACAGTACCTGTGTTATTCCTGACAAATGTTTCTCTGAATTGTACTTTCTCTGAATCGTACATCTCTTCAGTGATGAGATCCTGCAATATTCCCTGACGCTCTTGTATTCTCAAGTGTTCCAGTCTCATCTTTGTAAACAAAGTAAGAGTTTAAGAACTGCAACAATATTAACATGGAAGATATACATACGATAAAACCTACAGATAAGCTCCCCTAGTGCTAGAGCTTCTGAATTAGCATAAATACAATGCTGCAAACAGCAATAGCTTTACAAAAGCTCCTAAAACGAGGCAGGAGACAACTTGTCCAAGATACTGGGTTATCATTGGTTATCTCTATCTATATGAATTTACTGTCTCCCACAGTAAGCTTAAGTTTAAAATAAATGTGGGGGAGAGGAAAAGGGGGGTTAAAGTAAAGAATCTCTGCATTGTGCAAGAATAGTTTGGAACATTTTGGTAAGTCATCTCCCAAGATGAGGACCCAGGAGCACCCTACAAATAAAGGCCTTTCTTCTTCTCTTCAAGATCTTGGAAAATGTCCATTTTATATCTATAATTTTGTATTTCAGCATTTTTATTGACCATCTGCATCAGGAAATTGTTTTTCTCTCTCAGGTGTCAGGAAGAAACCAGTGCAGCATGTTCTCAAACCCAGAAACCTACACAGCATGTAGTCATCCACAGCAACTATTTCTCTGTTCGATTCTTTCAGCTGAAATGAGGAAGGGTGAAAAAGACATTCAGTTTTGCAGCAGAACTTGTACCAAACTTCTCTGAATTCCTGTTCTGGCATACCAAGACCCACTGAAAAAATTTTGCCTGTTTTGCTTCAACCTGATCCAGTCTCCCTCAGGATCTCTGAGCAGTGAGTGGACACTAGGGAACGAACAAACAATCTGGAGCACGCAAGAGAAGAAAACATCTTTCATATATGTCACTGGAAATAACCACATACTCAAATCTATTATTAAATATCAAAGCACTATCTGATCCCTTTAACAGATGAAGATCAACTGGCTGAAGGAGAAAGACAGAATCATAGAATCCTGGAATGGTTTGGGTTCGAAGGGAGCTTAAAGATCTCCTAATTGCAATGCCCTGCCATGGGCAGGGACACCTTCCCCTAGAGATGTGGAAGAATGTCACAACAAGAGCCTCAGAAACAAAAAGGCACCTATTCCTGAAAAGCAGAAAAAACAACACGAAATGTCACATTTAAGTATACGCACTGCACAAAATGCCTTAGTTTACTACTGAAGCCAGAGCCCTCTCAACTGTGGTGCTCCTTGTACACTCAGATATACAGAGTTGAGCAAATTAAAAGAAGTTGAATAAAGCTATGAAGAAGCTCTCAAAGCAATCAGGAGCTGCCCTGTCTCACAGACCTTATAAAGTAGAGTTCAAGACACTGAAGTCCTAAGAACCAGAGCATGAAAATAATGATTATTCTCATAACTGCTGGAAGGTGAGGGAGAATACACAGAAGACACCCAACATCAAAAAAATAACATTAGCAGGCAAAGAACAGGAATTATGTTTGTGAGAACGTCTGAATGATCGATCCAGAGCTTTACGACACCGGCCTTTAACAGCCAGTTAAGCTGTAGACCCTTCAAGGTGTTTTCCTCTAGCAAAAGAAAGCCTTTATACAAAATAAAGCACTTCAAAAGGTGGCATAGAATAAAATATTCTCTTTGCCCTCCCCCAAAGCAGCCAAAGTTAAAAGCTCAGCGAGCTCTTGTGTGCTCTGCACAGAGCAGAAGCCTTGCAGCGAGAGCCCTGTGCAGATGGCACCCGTAAAGAACAAGAGGTACTCCCACCAAACTGACAAAATAGAATTCACACCCGCAGCCGTCCTTTCCCCCCAATATCACACCATATGCTGCCTACAAGTTTTTACCCTTCCTCCAAACAGATTTCACAAATTAATAACTCAAGGAGCAGGCTAAGCGCCAATGAAATTAAATGCATCCAAATATATTAATATGCACAAATTATTGTTGATGAACTGGCACTGAGCTCGTCCAACAATCCACAACACACAAACCATGCCACATGCTGTTTATGCATATTCCTGCCTTCAGTAGATACTGTATCTACCTTCTGGCCACACAAAGCCAACTCTAGAAGCAGACACGAAAGAACAGAATGGAAGGTCAGAGTAAATATAATCCAAAAGCAATCCACAAAAGAACAAAACTGAGATGGGGATGATTGGCCTTGTTGAAAACTCCACGCTTGCTGTGGTGACACTGAGTTAATCAGGTGAAAATACAGTGGTGAGTCAAGGTTTCTTTCAGATTGTTGGCCAGAGAGATTCATGGATGTCCCATCCCTGGAAGTGTACAAAGCCAGACAGGACAAGGCTTGGAGCAACCTGGGACAGTGGAAGGTGTCCCTGCCCATGGCAGGGGGTAGAACTGGACGAGCTTTAAGGTCCCTTCCAACCCAAGCCATTCTGGGATTCTATGATTTATAAAAGATAAGAAAATGAACTTTCTCATGCTAAGGACACATCTCTCCCCATGAAAAGGCAACAGGCACCTGTCTAGAACCACTGCAGCTCCATGGGCTAATTCTCAACTTCCTTATCTGGCTCTTGATTTAGCTTATGAAAGAACTCTGCACTGGCTGGCACTGCTGTACTATGAAGGGCTTTGGGTTCTGGAGCATCACTGACAAAAAGAGTGTGGTCAGGAGAGCAGATGACAGACCTGTCAACCTCAGGTTTGCTGCTGAAGGAGGGCAAGGGCTGCAGTTTGTTGTGACAGATGCAGGAATAGAGCACTTTTAGCACATCTGCTTTCCTGGAAGCACCCACTGCTGTGATTATTTTTTATGAGTCAGTTAAACACCATTTAAACACAACTTTAAAGAACTGCCCTGATGCACTTTCTTCAGTTTGAAACAACCAAACAAAAAATACCTTGTCTAAATAAGGTATCTTGCTCAGAGAGCCAGAATCAGATTCTGGCTAAGTATTGCTGTCGGGTTTTCCTTGGTAAGAAAACTCAGATTCCCATAATAATCTGGTCAAACAGATGACAAAGTCACTGCCACTGACTGCATTTTTCATTGAAAGGCTGCAGTTTCAACTGCATACTGAAGTTATATAATGACTTAGTGAAGAAAACACAGTATAGGGAAAAAATTCACCATTAGAGAGAGAGGTAAGACAAATAATTGAGTCAGCAAACATTTTACACTTGAGATCAGCATCTATGAGGGGGAAAAAAGTCTTTTTTTGGTGCTTTTATCCAACTGGATTTAAGTGATGAAGTTTCACCTGAAGAAGTACAGAGTACAGTTTAGGAAAATCAAATTGAAACACTGTCTGTAAATTAAAAATAATGTGTCTGGATCAGTAACAACCATGGATCCACTTCTACAGAGTCCAGAGCAGGAGAATCAGGTTTGAATTAGAAGTTTGGAACATGATCCAAGCCCTGGATCAAGAATCTTGTCTTCTAAGGAATTTCCTACTGTGCAAACACACAGGGTATCTTCCTTTGCCTCCAATCCCCAAGAGCCACCTAGAGTTACAAAACTGAAGTATTTTCTATGCGAGTAATAGGAATGGCAATTTTCCAAGACAGGATAACAGAAAAATTCAACTCCAACTGCAATCCGCTGATTTCACATACAAGTAGTTTTAACTTTGAACAGTCTGTAGGGGTTTTAGCTAAGGTAAAGATCCCTGGAGATCAGAATTCCAGCTTCACAAACTTTGTTGCTTGTGTCAACATTTCTTCACCTGCAGTATTTTAAACTATTACAGCTACACACATACCTGTACCTTGGTGTCTCTTTGCCCTTTTTTCCCCACTAACAAAAATGCAAAACAAACTTAACAGGGAAGTGCAAAAGCCAAACCAGTCAAAAACTTTTATATATCTCTTTTTAAATAATTCTAAAATTGTATGGAAATCCACTACTCCTCAATACCCAAAGGTTCTACTCAGCTTGCATTGTTTAAAACCAAACTTCTTCCACATAAAGCCATGCAAATTAAATCTTCAGCAGACCCTGAACCCAAGAATCTCCTCCAGAACACATTTGATCTATCACTGCAAAAGCAGTTTTTCAATGCCAACCTACCCTCAAGTTTCAAGGGAACTTCTCAAAAATTGTTTTGGCATTTTTTTTACAGAATCAAAGCAAGGGATTTACTCTGTACACATATATTGAAAAAGAACAACCCCACCACCTCAAAGTATCATATTTGTAAGAGCTGCTAAGAATACTCCTGATCTACAGAAGTCAGTCTGGTGGTTTCTTCAACAATCCACATGGTACTGCAAGATCAACCCAAAAATACCACGAGGCCTAACCAGGGCCAAAGTAGTCATGATTTCCTTGAATACACTATTTTCCAAGCTATCCCACTAGTATTTCCTGATACTCCCTGGAGAAAAGCTGTTAACTGGTTTATACTTCAACTCGTTTGGGCATTTTAACTTGACGGCAGAACTAAACCCTTGGGGGAAGAAGTTCTTTGTCAAAGGAGTCAGAATCCTTCTTTCACTACACTTTACGAGCTGAAATACATGCCCTGCAACTTTCAACTATTCTTCAATAATCAAGCAAAAGACATGCAAACATTTTATATTAGTTACTTCCAAAGAGTTTTTTCCCCTCTTGGGAAGGGGGACTGAGTATAAAGGCTGTTAAAGGAAGAGCCATAAATTTTGAAGTTATCCATAAATACTTAGGCAGGAACAGTAAATGGCATAAGCCAAGAAGTTCATCTAGATTTCAGCCTTAGTGATTTTTAAAAAGTAGTAGATTGATAAATACAAAATAACTCATTTTAGAATCTTAGAGGACAAGACAGTATTAACATAATTATGTAATATTTATTTTTAAAATATTGAGCTAAATATGCAGCAATATAGGCCACATTATCACTGGTGCCAGCTTTTAAGAGAATTTGTCTTCTTCACATGGGATCCTAAAAACCTGAAAAGTTTGTTTTCTGTTTAAAATTGACATCCTGCTTTACTCTGATTTCAAGCCTTACTGAGGTGACAATCCAAAAGTAGTTACTTTTTGCTGGCTTTGCTGGAGACAAACGCAGTTCCAGCTCGGATGCAGCGAGGCTGGCTGTGAGGGGAAGGATGTTCCTCTTTACTTCCAGCCCCACATCCCATTCCTGGGCTGTCTGCTCCTCTCACCAGCTTTGTGCACGTGTCAGAACCTTTGTGAGTGCAGTAACACAGGAGAATGTTGTCTTTGTGAAAAAACCACCACCAGCAAAAAGCAACTGTTTCCTGCCAAGTTAATGAACTGACCAGAAATGCATTTTAGAGTTTGGTTCTTGATGATTACTAAAGAACACGTCCCTGCAAAACCATGAGGTGAAGTGAAAACATCAACAGGACAGCTCATACACTGAGTAATGTGAGCTTCCTGGAAGAGGGTCTAAAATTCAAACAAATATTGAGGTAACAACAGAACCCTCCTCATTCTTCATTGGAGCTGGCCTGGTGTCAACCAGGCACTCTGAGAAAGTGCTGTTCCATCAGTCAACTCTTCAGATGCTGGCTAATTTTTCTCTAACAAAAGTTTCTACTACAAAAGTTTGCTCACTCCAAGCAGGAAAACACTGCAGGGACTTCACTGATAACTCGGCTGCTCCTAATCTTACCCAGGAACAATTAAATCACAGATAACTCAATCAACTGCTGTGCAGATAAACCACAGACAGTGACATTACTGAACTGATGTAAATTGCTTTGTGGCACCAGCTTTGGAAAACCAGGTGACAAATTCCCAGACAGTCAATACACAAAAAGGCAACTGGAGCATCCAATCTGGAATTTCTCCTCACAAAACCATTTGCAGAGGAAAGCTTTTATTTTATATTGATAAAGAACTAAGTTAGGAAGTCTAACAAGACTTTCTGAAAGTACAGCTCTACAAACCTCAGAAAGTAAATCGCTGGTTAAGAACTCTTAAAATATTCACGTCCCCTTAAATTTTCTTAAAATTCCTTGGAAGCTTTGAAAGGAAAGGACTTTTAAAACTTGTTTTTAGGATCACCTTTATCAATTTTAGACCTAAGAAATGTATTACACAACCGGGTCCAATGGTCAGACATGCTAAGTTCATGACAAAGTAGAACAGGAACAGAAGGCTCTCCCCTATTGACATGAAGGTATCATTTTCTGATTTTACCAATCCAACCTTTTAAGAAACAATTTTCCATCAAGATAACCATTTTAATAATGAAGTTAGATAAAAAAAATAGTCACAGAGGAAACATTCACCTGCATAGTGTTAAAGGTGGTTTTCCTTTCCTTCATCACACAGCAAGCTACAAGAATTTAAGAATCAGAGATTTCTGTTCAGGGTGCACTTTGTGCAGTTCTGATTTCACATACCAGAGTATTACTGCTTACAAACCAGTAATTTAAATTTAAAGCCACAGCTAAAAACATGGTACTCTACCAAACCATATTTTTCATGCCACTTTTCCACTTGAACTACCTTAAGTACAATCCAATGAGAAAAAGAGCACCTGAATGCTGGTACATTCATAAAAAACATCCAAGTACTAATGCAGCCTTCAACACTTCCAAGTTAAAGAGGCAAAAATGCTCCTGGTAGCTTATCTAGAGAACCAGAAGTATTTTCCAGGTCACCATTCCTCTTCCCCTGCCACCTTCACACGGGAGTTCTGCTGCAATATTTATTCCACTCATGCTGCTCTTTGGCCCATCAGGCTGCTCAGCACTGCAGCTGCAAAATCCACCTGCTACTCCCAGGCAGTTTTGGTTCTGCCACCTCTCCATCTCATCACTCCTGGTGAAGAGGATTTGCTCAGTCTCCTGGAAAGGTTTGTCTCCCCTCTGCCTTTTTGCAACACTGCAAATGGGAATCCCGAGTGGCTCCTGCTAATTACCCATGTGCATTGGGAGTCTAATTCTTCCTATTGTTAATACACCCATCTTCAGCCACAAAGTCACTTCATATGCTAATCAGAGAGCAGCTGATCCCAAGCTAATATTTCATATACTCAGGAGAACCGATCTGCTGGGGGTATTAAACACAGCAGAGCAAGATGAGCTTGGAAAATAGTTCCCAAAAGATATTGTATCACTTCTAGTTCAACCCCCTAACAAATAATCTGCTTGTGAATGCGGAGCTTTGTCCCTTTCCTCCCTTGCAGAGGGAGGCCACTCTACAGACAAGAGGAGACTGAAAAATTTAGATCTTTTTCTTCTACCATTTTAGAATCTCATTTAATAGCTGTTAAGTCTTACTCAATTTTTCCACGTTAAAGTTTTTACGTTTATGGGATGCTTGAAACATCGGTTTCAACCCAAAATTAAGACATATATTTCTGTGAATAGAAAGACTCTATAAATTGAATAGTCCAGGACGCTACTCAGTCCTGCTGCTGAGAGCAACGTAAAATGACTTGGGCAATTTCTACATTCCCCACAGTACACCATCCCTTCACAATGATCTGGAAAAAGCTGTGGCAACACAACGAAAAAAACCAGCATGCAAGTGTCTGAGGTAGAACAAGGTCTGAGAATGTCTTGAGCTGATGCTGCTTCCACAGAGCACATTTATGGTCTGAGTGGACGTGACATTCCTCCAGAATCTCCTAAAATACAGAAGCTCCATCAAAATGTCAAGTCAGGACACCAGAACATGCAATATCCCACATAAAATCCACACTGCAAGGATTTCTCATCACGGCTTTTTGCCTGTAAGACAACTCAACGTTTCCACTTGGTCAGCAGTGTGTTTCAAGTCACTTTGAAGCTGCTTATGTGCAACACTGGGAACAGCCCTGTATATCCCAAAAGGCAGGAATCAGCACAGTTTCTACAGCCTGGAGCAGTGCTCAGTGTGAGTTCTCATTTCAAGAGCAATTTGCTCAATGGCAAAATAGAGATTCAAGTCAAGTTACCTGCACTATCTTCCTACTAGCTGGAAAAAGTATCTATGAGATGGAAACACACAGCATTTTAAAGAGAACCAAGCGAAACTTATGGATTTCTGCAGAATTTTCTTCCTCATTTTTTGAGGATGTGAACAAGTTGTTCTTTCTTCAATGGGTTTCAAATTGTCACTCAAGTAGTAAAATCAAAAGCTGTGAGTTTTGCACGTTATTTCCTCTAGTGAACTACCAGTTCAAGTTTCCATTATAAGATATTCATCTCATGTCTGAGTATTCTTCAGTTTTAATTCATGGTGCTGATCAAAGACAAAGGATCCTGCAGCTGTACAAAAGTTCAAACAGCTCAAAAAGCAGCAGACACATCCAGCTGTTTTGAGAAACACCATGAGATTGCTACAAATATGGGATAAAAAAATTCCCTTCATGTACCCAGAATGTTCAGCCATAGAGTAAACATTCACCTAAAAGAGTGTCATGCAAGTAATACAGATGTGACAGGCAACTGCAACAAACATATTGTACCACCTAAGTGTGCTTCAGATATGAAGAACATCAAGTTTAATGTATTTTATTGTTAGGGCTTGAAATCCTTCATATACAAGTTAGGTACATCCTTTCAAGGCCACCCCTGCCCAGGTTTCAGGGTGTTGTCCCACATGTTTTAGTTGTAACACTGACACATTCATCTTACACGAATGCTGAAACAGGTGGTGGCACAACAACCACTTCAGGTCATGGCAGAGCAGCGAAACATTTCACTCCCAAGTGACATCCGTGGATCTCTGGGGGCAGGATAGAAAGCCACAAACACCCCCCCGGCCTTCCTCTTACAACAGCTTTGAAAAGAGCATTTTATACACAAAAGGCAGCTGGTTATGTTTTAAGAGACTCTTGTGTAAACAGAAGTGCTCAGCAGATGTGCAGTGCCTATCAGAGATGGTTATCAGCATCATTTCCATTTCCAGAACCAATAAAACTGGACATCATGCCTATTCTCTGAGCCATTTACCTACCTCGGAAGATAAACTGGATTCACTAATATCTGCTGTGGGATTGATAAAAACCTGATGTCAAAAGAATTGAGTATTAGAAAAAGACAGAAACAAAAATGTCCAGCTACTGCAGCATTTCAGTCTGTAAATAGGCTCTTCACTGATCTGAAACTGCAAACAGACAAGTCAAAGTGAGGGAAGGGAAGGCAAAAAGACTCTGAAGCAGATTTATATTTAGCAGCATGTTAGGTGAAAAGAAAAGGCTCAAGGACAATGGCAGATCTTTTCTTCCTTGAGCTAAACCCCCAATGCATTTTTGTGAAAGAAAGCAAGTCTTCTGCTTTTAACTGCAGCCCAAAACTGCATTATGTCTCCTGGGTGCTTTGATTTTTTTTCTTTCCTTTCTAAATCTCAGCACACAGGCAGCTCCAGGGCTCAGTAGGAGAAACTCTTAAAAGCAGGCCTGCAGAAGTGAAGAGATCAGTCATTCCCTTGTCCCCCTGTTCCTGGAGCTCCCCCGCCCAGGCAGCCACGGATGAGATTTCACGCAACCAGACATGGCCTTTTCAAACAGCCTGAAAGATTTAAAATCCTCCAAGAGCAAGCAGAGCATTCCTTCTGATTGGAAAGAGAAACACAGCAATGTGCTTCAATTCTTCACAAAGGTCACGGTAACCTTCAAAATTCTATCAAACTTCTTCCCCCCAAGCTCTATTATCTTTAGTAATTTGTAACATTCTTTACAAAATACACTGGAGTTTCTCAGAACACAAATCCCAATGTGAACATGATGCAAGCAATCTTTGCTTAGCTAATTTTTCCTAGGCTGCTTGAAGTTTCCAAAGTCCAGATGTTTTCACAACTGTCTTCCCTGTCCCACTACTGCAAATACATTGGTCCTTTCTTTAGAATTACCATTTTATATAAATTTTCAGTATACTTAGTGCTTCTCAGTCCATTTTTTCCAAATAAATATACACATACTTTGGATTAAATGACTTCCTGTATTAGAAACGTGACATTATAAAGCTTTAGAAAGTATGTTCAGTGTATTTTCACAAATGCAAACGTGCTGAAAGCATGATATGTTCCATGAAACAGTACATAGCTTTAAAATTGTGGAAAAAAAAAAATCAAACAGTTTCCTACTTGCAATGTCTATGGCTACATCTCCAACCCTGTACCATTAACAACCTTGTAACATTTACCACTATTTCCAACCTTCACCATTAAAATGTTACTGTGCATTTAACAGTGTAGGAAAATGCCTGATAATCTTAATTAGAGCTTGTCAAGGAGCTAATTTTAATCCCCTACTACCCCAACCTAAAATCAGCAGGAAAAAAGATTGGAAGAACTGTTAATTTTTATTACATTTACCCAAATACTGGCCAGCCACAAGCAGTTACGCACATTTCAGAGAATTCTTTGCACCAGACCACTGAACTCTTAAGCATTAAACCTTTGAAATGCATTTCAAACCTGCTATTTGACACTACTGGAGAAGTAAAATCACTCTTCAGAGCTCATATGAAATTGAAGAGATCCCATTTAGGAGTGTAAAACATGAAGTAGGAAGACATCACTGTGTTGCTTCTGCTAAACCAGATCTACCAACAGACTGCTTTGGTTAAGGATGCACCAACTACAGGATTTCCCCTCACATCCCTGCACGGGATCTCTGATGAAGGCTGAGTTGAGGTAATATCAGTGATTTCTCATTACAAACATTGTCAAAAAAAGGACAGTGTTTTGTAGCTGTTACACAGCTGAATCATCACCAGTACCTGAAGTGACAGAGCAGATATCCTTCCACAGCGAGAAAAAGGTAGTGTAAAATAAATTGATTTTGTTGTCCCGAAGCTTACAGAAATCCACTACAATTACCAGTGGAAAAACAGCACAGAATTTTTAAAATACAAGGCAGCGACAATTTGGCTCCAGAAAGGATTTCTGGAACTCACCTATGGTGCAGTTTGTGGTTATTTTTCTCCGCTTGGGGTTGTGTCGTAGCAATTCTAACTCTCTCTTGGTCGGCTCCCATGTTGAATACTTCTCTCCAATGCCTAAGCAGACGAAAAGAAAGTTTCAGGAAGTTCTTTAGTAAAAGAATTTAAAATTCTGTTCAAGTCAAAACTTCCAATGTGCTGTCCATTAGGTTAGATTCAATTTACGCACAAGTACAAGACACTGATTGCTTTTTACCCCTCCTCAAAAAATACGGTTCAGAAAGGTATCACCAAATTTTCCAACTAAGAAGAACTAACATAAGAAAAGAGAGGCACTTCCTTACTTAAAGAACAGCTAGGCCAATAAACTTTCCACTATTGGATTATAATCCTCCTTTCAACTAAAAAAGAAATTCCAGCACAAGAATAAACTTACTTTTGCTCAAAAATACATTTCTTTGTGCTCAGAGGAGGTTAAGTGACAGAACCAGTATTGATTAACTTTGACAAGTTATTAAATAAATCTAAACTGACCCAACTTAATGGACAGATAATCTTTAGAGAACAGCAGAATTTAGCAGGTCAAAACACTAAACAGTTACTACGTGTCTCAGGATATGCCATTACATAGAATGGCCTCTCCTCATACCATCAATGCAGGATTAGACAAGTTTTAATTTTTGAGATTCACTTTGCTGACATATTTTAAGCCATCTAAAAATGAAATTAGTAGTAGGTTTAAACAACACCCTCCCTCCACCAACCAGACAAAACTCTCCAAATATTAAACTACCCTTTCTCATGAGCTAAAATCTGTCATTATTCTCTTTAAACATCAACACTGCATTTCCAATGGATTTCTTTTGCTCAAAGGAAAGTGCAGTAGAAATTAGTCAGGTCAGTACTATGGAGATCAGATTTGAAATCAGCACAGAGCTGTGTTCAGTGTGAACCTGATACAAGAAAAACACAACAGCGAAGGCTCACGTGCTGACCAGCTCAATACTGCTGCAGCTTTTTGTGTAGCACAGAAATTGCTGTGCAAGGTCAATTATTGTGAGTCACAAAGGCATCTCGGCATTAAAAATAAAGAATTATACGATGGCAAGCAATCTATTCTAAAACTGAGGATTAAAGTCAATTAAGAGTTATTTTTCACAGAATGCATGGAGCAGAAGCAGTGCTGTGCTACAGAAAATAAATTATAAATCATACATATGAAAAGGATAGTAAAAAAATATAGCTAGAGGCTTACACATTCTGCATAATATACATTAAATTTTAATAGCTCTTTGATCTTCATTTTCAGAAATAGCTATGCTTGTCAGAAGCTACCCTCCCAAAAATGTTCAATTCATAGTTACTACTGACCCTCCAGGTTCTAGTAACAGAAGGTCTCATTTTTGGACTCTCAAGGACTAGAGAATTCTTATTTACACAAATATACCCATCTCTCACTTTATTTGATTCAACAACAGATTATGCAAGGAGTTTAAGGAACAATACCAGAATCCCCTTCCTTTATCCAAGGTTCAGCATCAAGCTACACACCCAGGAAAACAGAAAAGGCAGGGAATGACTGAGACTGGTGAGATAACAGAGCTGCAATGCTTTGGACACACTGTACGTCCTCAGAGACCCCTTGAAGACGCACATATGGACACTTCACAGAGGATGGGACATTGGCTTCCAACAGGTTTGGCACTGGATGTCTCCAGCAACCCTGGTGGTATTTGTAATACTCCCTTAGGAATTTATATAAATTCATTGGTAACACTGCGTTAGTACCAGCAATTGCACAGTGCAATTGCTGGTAAATTCCTGTGTTTGGGTTCACTGCAGATAAAACATGGCCAAACACAGTCAGTCAGTGTGATGAACCCTGATAATAGTCAAAAAATACCCCCTTGGATATGTTTAAATCCTGGTTTAAGTCAAATACAACAAAATTCATACCTGGAAACACATGTGCACTTAACTTTAGGCATGCAATAGTTCCACGTATATCAGCAGGACTATTCATACATATCTATATATAATTATACAGTTTAAATGCTGTAGAGGATGGGGACCAAAGCATGTCACAACAGCAACTCTAAGTAAGGTTAAACATGGCAGACTGAATTGCTTTTAAGGATTCTGGGTGAATCAAATATTGTTCAATTAAAAAGAAATGAAAGGAAACAAAAACCCATGTGCAATTAATGCCACAAACAGAGCAAACCAGACAGAAAACGTTCTTTCATTAGAAGGAGCACAAGTTAAGTCAGACACAGAAATTAAAACGTGTTCTGTTCCAGCTATATAACTTAGCAGGAATGCTAAGGTTTTATTACTCTTGAAAATTTGGAGAAGGCAGAGCCATTTATTAGGAATGTTTAAAGGTTTGATGTTTAAAAATTAAAAACAACAACAAAAAACAACCAAAACACAAAGAAGGAAAGAGGTTTAATAAAAGGTTTAATAACACTCACAAGCATGCCAAAAACTCCAATATAAACTACCTTAAACAAAGATTTGCAAACCATGCACAGGTCACCATTTACAATTAAAGGAAAGTAGTGTTAGAGAAATGAAAATTAGTCATTTTGAAAATGCTGCTATAAAATAGCCAGAGATTCAAGTCAGCCTGTGAAATCTCCATCTAAGAAATTATTTATTGGGTGAAATACTCAAATTGGCACTTCTCAGAGACTTCATTAGGGCATAGGGATGAGTGAAGGAAAAGGCAATGAAGGATCCAGTTTATAAAAGTCACAAT
The DNA here is from genome assembly GCA_013397175.1 of Platysteira castanea. Lineage (NCBI taxonomy): Eukaryota > Metazoa > Chordata > Aves > Passeriformes > Platysteira > Platysteira castanea. The sequence goes on from VYXC01000309.1 coordinate 181,196, forward strand.
TTTTCAATCATTGTTTACTTTGCCAAACTTCAGCAAACTCCAATTTTTCCCCTCCAAAAAACTCAAACATTAATTAGAACTAAGGGCTCTGTGTATTCTCACCTCCCTTGTTATTAATATTCAATACCAAAGGAAAAAATAACTGGCCGAGTTGCAACTTGTTCAGAGTTACACCAGATAACCCTGAACTACAGCTGGACTGGGGAGCTCAGCACACCGGGAGTTAATACTACAAGAGTATGAAATGAATCTCATGATATTTGGGGGTTTTCTTAAAGTTTTTTTTCTCCAGGCATCATGTTGTTATGTGAGCATCTATTAAAGTATAAACTAACATCCTTCAAGCACTGTGGAGAGAAACTTGAAAATATACTGCATTTACTCTTCCGTTTTTAAGCCAATCACGGTTTCTGCAGACTGGATTCACTTCTGAAGTTCTTTAAGTTGGCAACACGATCTGAGGTAAATTAACTCTGTGGTAGCAATATAAACCCAAGACACTGAGTTTGGGGTTTGTGCTCATCTTGACATTCAGTTTGGGAAGGGATCTTCCAGATAACAAAAGGGAGGGAGCACATGGATTGGAACAACGGAGAGGGAAGGAAATAACCGGACATAATTTTCCATTATTTCTCCCATGTACCTCCCTTTCTCATTCCTTAAGAGAAATTTGTGAGGAAACACATGGTTTCACAATAAAAAGGCATAAAAAAGAACCTATGCCATGACTTTGATGAAGAAAATGTCTACATTGCAGACTCCAGGAATTTAAAGTGTTGTTGTCTATTCCTCCATTTTCTATCTTCACTGGTCACTACAGATCAGCTCTCCAGGGACAGAAGATGCAATGCGCATATTCATACAAATATGCATTTGTATATATATATTTAATATGCCATTCATTAGTCAGTTAATCAGAGGCTTCCTGCCTGGCAGCTCCTCTGGGTTATTCAACCTTCTCTGCACAACTTTATGGTCCAAGATGACCAGAGGAACAATCTTGTAGCTGTAATTCCCTGGAATATAAACTACAGCAGGCTGATGTCCACAGCAGGATGAACTGGCTGCATCTCATCCACGAGGGAGAAATGTATCAGTTGATAAGGACAACATAACTATGAAATTACTCTTTAAATCTGCATATTTAAAAGTAAGGAACTGGGGGAGGGTTCCTCTTCTATAGCATGATGAAGATGTGGTATGTTGTTGCAGCTGATTAATTTGGTGCCCCGAACAACATAGACTGAAGGAGTTTGCAGAAAAGATGCAGAGCTTGAATGAAAGGTTTTTAAACATACTTCCATTTTTAAACATATTTTAAACATATGCCCATTTTGTCTCACTTTGAAAGCCAGTGCTAAAGCATTTTAAGGTCTGTTTCCTTGTTCTAGGACTCACTCTCCTCCTTTCCTCCGACTCCCTTCCCTCAAACAGGGAATAAGCAGGAAGCAGACTGGGATCTGTAGTAGGAACCAAGTGAAGGCAGCTATCTTTTGAGCCAGCAGGAAAGCTCTTGTTAATACGATGTTAGCTGCTATTTTTAAAATTGGAAATGAGGTTAAGAATGGTTTGAAGTCATATCAGCCCTGACTAAGGCTGTCACATTGAAACAGGATGCCATGGATTCCAGAAGAGACATTACTAGACAGAAGTCATCTGTCTTCAAATACAGACTTTCCCACTTTAAGAAAACATACCCCCCAGAGGCCACTGGAAATGGAAGATGACAAGTTTTCAAAACTGATGCTTATGAACTACTCAGTTTAGGATAAATGATACCTCCTTTCCAAA
>VYXC01000309.1:183092-227734 GCA_013397175.1 Platysteira castanea
AAAAGGTTTGTTTTGGAAGAGTTCTACCAAGGAAAGGGCATATGAAATCAAGTCTGCTGCAATTATTCAATCATTGGAACATATCCAAACAAGAGGAAAACGATTTGCACGATAAAACTGGCACTCTTAACTGTGATTCATGTCTAAAATGGCAGGATAATCAGCAAAGGGACGCTTGTTAGTGAGGTGCGTCGCCAGCCCACGCCTCTTACCTGTCATTGTACACTGGTAGTGAGAAACCACTGTTGGGGTGAAGGCTAAAAAAGAAAAAATTAGGGAAAGCAAACTGAATAAAACAAATGTGTGTACATATATTTGTGTGTAAATATTTCTACATAGATACTGTGCGTGTACCATGAAAGCACAGGTGTGTAAGTAAGCTGGCATGATCTATTTAAAAAAAAAAAATTAAAAAATCACACACAAATGTGGCATTTCATGTGAGGGGAACAGATTTATCGCTTGTACCACGTAAATAAGCCTAAAGGAGCAGACTGTTAGATTCTCTACCTAATACAGATCTGACTTTTGATATTATGCAAGTTTCGCAGGATTAATGTTAGATATTTCTATAATTTTTTGCAATTAAAAATAAAATATTTTTGCTACAATTAGGTGTGGCGCACGTGTTAAACCCACAGTCTGACTCCTGGAAAGCAAGAACTAACATCTCTCTCCCATGGCCTGCACTAGTCTCTTTAAAGAGCTCTTTCTTCCCCTTACTTTTTTTTTGCCACTGAACAAATGGGAGGGACAGGTATGATTAAAAACAGAAACAAGAAATTCAGGCAGGAAAACCAAACCTTGTAATTTCCAAGCTTTTCGTTGTTCTTCTTTGGCAATTTGTTCCATGTCTTTGTCGTATATGTAATCTTGACACATAAAGCAGTATATACCCCCATACAAAAGGTCTATGGCTGCAAAACAGAAGGGAAGTTGGGGAGGAGGAAAAAAGATGTGAGTTCATAAACCAGAAGGCATTTTAAAGCAGGCTTCCAAGTCAGGCACTCTTTCTTCCAAGCAGTCCACAAAAGAAGAAAAATCTGTACCTTAGAATCTGGAAGGGAAAAAAAAAAAAAAAGAGAAAAACCCAGACATTTTTCCCAGACTCACACAGTTTCAGTGTGAGTTATTCAGTTGCTTCTGGCACAGCAAGAAAACTGTGCAGGACAACAAAGCATCAGCTGCCTTCAAGCTGTTTGTAATTCACAATTTACCTTTCAAAGACCCGAGTTACCAAGAGGCATCAGGACACTGACTGACTACAACACACACAGAACCAGCCCTGTAAGATGTGGTATATAAGTTTGAACTATCTTTTTCTAAGACTTTGGTAACTTCTCTTCAAAGCAATTAAAATAATCAGAAAGCACCTAGTTAAAATCCGAATGAAGGCTCAAACAGAAGACAGCACTGCAAATTCAAAGCTATTTCTCCAGGGGAAAGGTTTACTGGGACAGTTTATTCCACAGGTTACTTCTGTCTCAATTTTTCATTTCACACACCCTTTCAGAACAAACAAATGAACACTGACCAATGTTAAAAATATTTTTCTTGCACAACCTTAAACAAAAGAAAGCCAAGAAACAAAATAAACACCTAATTGAGAAATGTCATTTTACTCTAACATATACCATGGAAAACATGCAAAAGAATCATAGTAAACTGCTGATTTTAGTACATAGATATGAAAAACAGCCACAATCACAGGAAAGTTAAAAATCAGTGGGCACTAATAAATCCTACTAAAATACAATCTGCACCAGCAAACAGCTAAGAAACACATCACCCTTTCCCCCCAAGTGTAGAGCTTTCATTTATTTAGTTTTTTAATTCCTTTTATTTCCAGATAAATAGCATTATTAGAATAGTCTTATTACTATTAGAATAGTCTTACTACAGTGGAAACTTGTTTTAAACACAGGAAACCATTACCACATCAGGTGGCCTGCAAGAAACAGCACTGAATTACTCTGAAGTGCTAAATAAGCCAAAGCACATGCCATGCAGCAGGAATTCTGCCATGGATCTCAGCAGGCAAACACAGGTGAAGTCTCTGCTGCCCCGTTACTGGGGCAGTGCTTGTTGTGAGGTTTCCTGGTAAAGTTCCTTTCTAACTCCATCTCCTCCATCCTTCACAGCCTCTACCCACCCCCTCACAACTTGCTGCCCCCTCTCCTTTAGTCCTTTGCAAGCTGTTTTTTTTCCTTCTTCCTCTCTTTTAAAATCACTTTTTCAACGATTATGTCAATTGTTTGTTACTTCTCCTATTATGCAATAAACCCCAATTACTTTAAACAGTTTTTAATCTTGCTGATGTGCTCCATTCTTCTGTTTTGCCTGTTTGGACCACTCAGTTTGCGGAAGAGGATAAGGACTGTGCTACCTCATGTAAAGTCACAAACTCAGGAGTTTCATTACCTTGTGTAATGTCCCAAACACCAGAATATTTCACCCTGATAACCAGAAGACTGAATAAATTCCTTTAGCAGAATATCCCAGAGGGAGACAAGACTCTAAGCTGTGGTGGAGATCAGTAATAAAACACTATGCAACTGGGGGGGTGCTATATCACAACTTACAGAGAATTAGAGTTCCCCAGTATTTACTCCATCATTTATTGCATTACCAGTTCTGCACAGTTTTCTACAAAAAAAATTGTTGAAAATCCAAAGTACTGATCTTAGAACACAAACCCAAATATTGTTCTCCATATATTTTTGAAACATCCCACATACAGACCCCCAAATAATAGAACAGGGCTGGCAGAATATTGAATAAATAGGACTCTTTGAGCACTAGTAGTTACAATTTACCATCAGAATGTGTAGGCATAGCTGTGCTCAGAGGATTCCTTACTTCTCCTTTCTTCCTGGATTTACATGCCCGAGCAATGAAATAGAGATCTCAAGATCTAAACCAACAAGAGACCACCTTCCACAAACCACTTGTTGAGAGCAGAAGGAATTTCTGGTGTAAAGGATCAGAAAGTTTAACAGAAACATTGGCGTAGTTAAAGCCGTAATTGTCCAGCGCCTGATTAAGGACTCTTGAGGAAATATGCTCTCTCCAGCACACTTATGGGAACAATGCAGCTGTACATATGCCAACACTTCCAATGTCTTTTTAATGGCTGCAAGGGGTTTTGGACAAATTACCCCAAGCACCAGTGACAAGGCAGCCACACAGGCCTGGCCACAGCATGAGGAAGGGCAAGAGTTTCTCATGGAGCCAGAACATGGCTGCTCAGGAAAAGAGTCCACTAGGAAAGTTGGGGAGTTAATTCTTTCAGGTTAGTGTAATTCGATTTTTTCCCTTGAAATACACCTAAACTTTCTACGGTGGTTGTCTTGAGGTGAAGAAGAACAGAGGAACCACTGAAGGGACTGTTTTACTGACAGAGACTCCTCCCAAGCGAGCAATTCCTTAGCACTGACTGAAGTTACACCACACCCGAAGAACAGAGCCCACACAAAACTTTCTCCCTCAAAGGGCTGGGGGGAACAAAACAAATGTCACCCCATTGTTAGGCTAAACTTCTTTTGTTTTAAGCTAACTTGCCATGAAGCTCTATCCGAAACTGAAACACCTGGCCAGGAAATCCTGTAAAAAACATGACAGTAAAGCATGAGAATGCACACGTAGCAAATTTCACCACTGGTATTTACATTGGTATTTGGGATCACAAAACTAACAAAAAGGCCTGAAATTCATAAAAAGTTTTGGAACTACCAACCCAGGAATAATGCCCACGTGTTTTGGATTAACCCACTGCCAAGTCTGCCATGATGCCCCACACTCCTGACAACAAACATCTCTTTTAGGAAGCTCCTCCAGAATGGCCACTACTCCCAACTTCCAGGATCCTGCTCTAACACTACTCCAGTCCTTCTCTCAGGAAGGTACAGGGGGATGAAAACAGTGAACTTCAGTTTTAGCTTAATACACATACAGAATTTATGACCCTAGAAAAATAAAAATACACATTAAGTACAAATCTACTTTTTTCTTTCACAAGAAAGAACCAAAAGCAATTTAAAAGAATCATAGTGTCATTTTATTAAATTTGATCAATCTAGATTCCTGGTTTCGGAATTCAAAATACCTACTTGGTGATCACAGGCAGAGCAATTTAAGAATGAAAAGACCTCTTGGAATGTAACATTTTCCTTTGCTTTTATACCTTCTGTGCTGACAACAAGCTGCCCTTCCTTTAGAGTCTGATCTTCTTGTACCCCTTTACATACAAAATTATAAGCAGCTGCAACACAGGAGAGGAATGAAAATACATTCTATTTTTCATCTAAAAATAAAACTATCAGCTTAGAGAAACAAGGAGGCAGCACAGAAGATCATTCAGGAACGACAACAACTTTATCTACTGGTGCAAAAACCACGAAGTTTTAAAAAACAGCAGCTCTGGAGCGAAAGTTTAAATCTCGCAGCAAAAGGTCTTTAAACTCTCCATCTGGGAGACAAGTAAAGTGTTTTACTTAATCCCAAGTGCTTTATTTTGCCAACTATATCCACTGATGGCCTTGTGAAGATGGTAAAGAGACCAGAGATGATGGGAACACAACAAAAGCAGGCAAGTGTGCCACATCCAGAGTGTGCCCATGTACATCTCATCCAGGTAAAAAAACCTGGATGTTCAGTTTTTGAAAGAACCAGGTTAAAATAACTGACTTTGCTCAGCTGAGAATGGGATACTTCACCATAATATTGGATACCATTCATCTGATAGGAGGTATTTGTGATCATGTTTTGGTATCATCTCCCTTGGATCAGTGGGTGCACTCAAGCAGAAAAAACATCCAGCAGCAACTCAGAACTCAGGTCAGTTTTTACCTGTTCTGAAATTAAATTCATTGCAAATTTCTGTGACTCAGTCTTGGCATATTATCAACCTCAAATCAACATGCTCTGTGTTCTATGCAAGTCACCTGCATTTTCTTCAACTTCTGTAACAAAGGAGGCGAAATTGGCAATTCTTTCAGACCATTTTAAGCCAACATCTGAAGCTCAATCATGCTCCCTGATTTCTCACCTTGAGTGTTAATCGTTAAACCCATTCCAGATAATTGGCTCAGGTTCCCAATAAGTGATTTGTTAAACTCCAGCCAGTTCTCCACTGGATCCTGTCTCTGATCTATCAGCACAAGGCAGGCACCTGATTGCCTTCCTTCCGATTTCCTGGCACCTGGAATCTGCACCACAGGTCAGAATTCCTGAACTGATAAGAAGGGAGGAAAAGAGGTGGAAAAGAGACTACTCCTGCTAAATTATGATCCAGCCATTGAGAATTGCAGGTATTTACTGTCAGGGAAAAAAATCCAAACAAAAAACAAACCCCAAACTTCCTTCTGTTGCCAAAAATGCAGCCTCACATACCAAATCTTTTAATCCACATTACAAATGATGGTCACAGTCAAGCATTATCCTTTGCTCTCACATTCAGTATCTTCTCCTAATACTCGAGACAGAACTATTCCATTAAGTGTTACTTTTTCTTCCTTTTTTAAACCAGGAGCCAACAGGTAAAAAGTGTTTTTGTGGCTCTGAAGCCTCCAAGGTGCCTGTTGGCCCCATATGGATCTAGAATTTTAATGTTTAAATTTGATTTGCCTGCGATCCAAACATGGCAAGCACCCAGTGCTATCCTGCAAACCACTTAACACCAGGAGCCAAATGGGCAGCCCCTGTGCTGTACACTCGCATCTGTGATGGTTTAGAATATCATCCTACAACTCCGTATGAATCCAAGCCAGGAAAGATAAGATGAAGAAAAAATGTCCTGCTATCCCTATGGAATCTAGATAGCAAATATGCTTTTAACTGTTCATTTAGAGGAACCAGTTTGTCAAACCATTTTATGTTGTTATGAGCATAATATTAATTCCAGCTCCTTGACCTCATTCAGAAATACCTGTATTGTACACACACAGTGCCTACATATGTGTGCACGCCCCAGTGTGCTGCAGAGGAGGCTGTAGCATTCCTATACTTAAGTTGCCCTATTATAAAATGTATTCTGCCTTTTGTCAGTCTTCTCCCTGCCCTCCTCTGACCCTACAACCTTCCACAGCTCCCCTCTTTGCAGCAAACCTTTGAAAACTGAGAAGAATACATCCTCCTGCTACAGTATCTCTTCTTGATCTCTCAAAATATTATTCAGGTTTAAAGGAGAGAAATCATTAAACACTCCCTTACTTAATCTTGCTGTGTTTTTTTCAGAAATCTGGGGGAAGAATCCCCAAATCACAGTCACCAAGTTTGGAGCTGCTGCACATGACGTGATACAAACTGCTTATACTCATCTGCATATTCTCATCTGAACACCAGTGGAGACTTATCTAAAAAACGGCATTTTCAGTAGAAGCAGTAGCAAGATCCAGAATGGCACAGAACTTTGTGGCTGGGTCTGAGGCAAGCAGATACATCCAGAGCTGGCAATACATTGGTAAATATTCAGCAAGTTGGTTTTCTGAGGGATAAGAATATCCCTGGTATAGAGAGAACTCTTCAGGAGTCCTTTCTGATACCAAAAGGAGCTTTTGAGGGATGGCTGGCAGGAGCTCCTCACTTACTTGCACCTTCCAGAGCAGATCCCAGCAGAAGACAGTTCCAATGAACTTTCCTGCTGCCGCCTTACAACAATAGTCTGGTTCCAAGCTTGAGCTAAGGCACAGGAATGCCATGCTGGAATGTGCCTCACATAAGCAAAAGAGGATTTCTCTGGAATACTTTGCACAATACACCCCAGAGCAGCAGATACTGTTATTGGCAATCGGGCATATTGAAAGTTCAAGCTGTACCCTGCAACTAACCTGTGCATCCAAAATGCTTTCCTCCTTTTCTTCTTCTTCCAATCAATGATCCTCCAGTTGGCATTACAAGGGTGTTATGTTGAAGTACAATATTTTGTACCTTCTGCTATCAAATTTCACCTCTTTTTTTTTTTTGCTGTAGTCACTGAGGTTATTTAATTCACAGGGCTACCCAGCCCTCCTCAGTACAAGTAACACCTCTGAACTTTGTGACCATCAGGAATTTCATACACTGACAAAATTCCTTTTCCTAAATTACTAGAAAATAGCAGTAAACCAAGACTCGTTCTGCTAGTTAAGTCTGTGTCCTACACACTCTGCTTTCAGTTCATTCATCATCAATTTCCCTTTTTCTTGCCTCTTATGCACCATGATTCTCATATTGATCCTTGCCACTTCTACCTCAAGTAATAATTTCCAAGGGGGCAAAATGTTAAATCCTTTACTTGATCCAGACAAGCCAGGTTCAGTGTACTGCCTTTTTTCTGTGAAAATCAGTTATGTTATCAAAAAAGACATATTAATGTGATACCATCCACCTCTCACAGAACTGCAGAACATTGTTTGTGTGTTGCTTTCCATTCATCCTCATCTCCTCAACAGTCTTCTCCACACCATCACCAAGGAAAGCATTGGAACTCAAATTAAGAGGCTGGTAAAACGCCCAGATGACCTTTCCTACTCCTTTCAGAGCCTGGATGTGAATGGAAAAAACAAACTAACTGCTACTCCAGCAGTGCAGTAAACTGTGCTGAGAACAGCTTCAATTGCCTTTCCACATAGGGTGTAATAAAAATCTTCGCTGTTTAAGAAAGAACTGGCAGAATCAACAGTGCACTCAATACCTTCCAACTCAAACGAAAATTAAACAGCTTCTACTGTCATTCCTTTACAGAAGTGTTCTGTTTCTATATATTAAATTTCAGACAGGTATGGAGTAACAACAGTAATCGGATTTTTCCCTTTTACCACCTTCAGTATAGAAACCAGCTTTCTGTCATGTTTCCTCTGAATCAGATGAAAAAAATTAGCTGTTTTCCAGAGGAAGTAGAAGCTTTTCGAATTGTACTAAAAATCCTCAACTTAATCTATGAGCATTATTATAAGGCTCACCCACCCAGTTCCTCTCACCACAAATGTATCTATTGGACTGAATTTTACATCAGTATATACTTAAAGAAAACAGTTCCTCAACAAACAGTTTGTGATCTAATAAATAATGAATGTACCCTAACAGGACTAATTCCATAATAAAATGTTTGCCAGTGTCCCTAGAAATGGAATAATAGTTCAGTCTTTCAACTATTTCTTGTTTAGTCTTTAAACCACTGAACCTCATCCCTGCTAATTCACCTCCCTCTATTCCTGAGGTACAAAATGAGGCCTCAGAGCAGATCAAGACTTCACCCAAAACCTGCATCACAGGTGTTGTTTCAGAGACACTGTTCAGGTGTTAAAAGTGCATCTCTAATGGAGAGAGGCACAGCATGGACATGCACAAGTTGGCTCCTCGGCAGGGAGTTTAAATAAATAGCTCTGCACAGAGCTTTGATACCATAACTGAACTAATCTAACTCAGAATGGCCATCTGCAACAGACTGTCCCAAGCCTTACACAAGCGGGTTTTCTTGCAGCTAGAAGTGTGTGCTTGTATTAAAAAAACTTTAAAAATTATGTAACAGAAAATATTCACTCAGAAAGAATACTAAAACTTCATTTGGTGTCTGCCCAAGATTTTTCAGTCCCAATCAGGAAACTCATAAATTAATCACTGCTACGGTTGAGATGAACTTTATAGCACCAACCTCTCTTCTCTTTTAGAACTACGGTTCGCAGACATCTTTCTGCTCCTGCTACTCTGGGACTAAGTTACTGTGTATTTTCCTTCACTGAGCAGCTGTAGAAAAGATAAGGAAGAGACCATCAATTTTTTCAAGGATAGAAACCACCAGCAGATTCCCCAGGTGCTGAACCTGATTTGGAAGGATTATTTAGGAAGATGACAGAGTATGTTGATGGCACACATTCATTTAGGATAATCAAAATAGTTCCAGAAGGATATCAAGTTACCTAGCAAAGAGGCAATAGCATCAAGAGTGAAACTCCAATCACTACCACTAAAGAGGCAGACAAGTGACACCAACCAGAAAAGAAGTTTTGGAGTCACTGAGTTTACCTCCCAAGTAACAGTATCAGCTTTGTGTTGAACAGCAGGTTAAGAAGCACAAAATAGAAGTCATGGAAGTATTAGCTAAGAAAGCAAGTCATTAGCAAGCAAACTGTCTTAATCCAAAGGGTTGCACCAGAGATGGACACATTGGAACTGGAAAAGTGAAGTATGATGAGGATGTTGAGAATCATGGAAGAGCTGCAATAAGAAAAGTTTAAAATAGTTCAGGTTCCTACAGGTGGGAAGAAGGAAACATCTGCCAGGAACAAAAATACGAAGAATCCCAGAAGAGATCAGTAAGGACTTTGCTTTCACCATTTCACAACTCCTCACAGAACACACGCAGAGCCCAGTGGGAATATCAGCCTGTCCTGGAGATTGACAGAGAGACTGTGCAATGCACAGATTTAAAAAAGCAGCTCCTATAGCTGGATCTTACATCACCTACCCATCACCCACACTCACAACTCAAGGAATAAATTAAATTAAGTACGGTATTATTAATATACATTGAACAGGGAGGCAGATGCAGGAGCACAGGTATCACTGTAAGGTCAGATTGTGAGTGCCTAATTTAGATTGTTCAGGGAAGCGGAGATAGCAAGGGATGTATTCAAAACCGCTCTGGAATATGATGCTGGAGCCTCCTGAAACACACAGCAGTGAGCTGCAAACACATCCCTTCCATGCTCAGACAGCTGTTACAGCTGAAATCCATGGTATTTCTTACAACTGTGATTAAGTGTGCAGCTCCTGCCTGTCTCCATGGAGACTTATGTTGGCTCAGCAAAAAGTCACCAAGTGCTTTAAAATAATTCCTCTTAGTTTTGAAATTTCAAAGCACTTAACTTGTTTTTGACTATCAGATGTTATTTTCCCAACTAAAACTGCAGCAGGAAAAGCAACCAAAAGCACTAGTAAAACTACAAAAATATTTTTAAAGCTCATTTCACATGCAGCTGGAAACTAAGCACCAAAACATACATTAAAAAAAAGAGAGAAAGGAATCTCCAAAACTAGAAATCGAGCAGTTACTTGCACAATCTTCACGTTATGTGTATTTGTGCACCAAGTACTTTACATTTAGCTGCCAAAGAATCCTTTTTGGGATGATTCAGTAAAGTACTTTGTGCTTCGGCTTAATTAACTCTTGTCCTTTTTATGTAAAGGCTATTCCTTTTGGGAAGTACCTTATCTGACCCAGTCTTTATTGTCTAGTGCCGTGACAATAATTACAACAGTCCTTAAGCAAGAGCATCTTTAAGAATCTCCCTCCTCCATCCAGTTCTGGTTTTCCTTTAAGAAAACAGAAGCTAATTCACTACAGCAGACAACAGCAAATTCTACCTTGCACAAAAAATAACTTGGATTTAAGCTACCCAAATACATAAACAGCAGCTGAGAATGTGTGCAATTATAAAGCTTTTTTAAAAGGTTCTCCATAAATACGTTTAGTGGTAAAAATATTAGTGTTTACAAAGTGTCCACAGATAAACAGGCAAATACCGTTGACAGTCTCAATTTAGCACAGTATTTTTTAAACCTTAAATGTGGCCATAAACTTGTACTAGCACAAAAGGTCGTTTTTTACATATATACACACACAAACCCCTTTTACCAGAAGTCCTTTGAGTTTACCTCAAATTATTTGTACTTCTGCGTTGGTAAAGAGTCCAAAATAATTTCAGCTAATAAACTGACTTTAAAAGCTCTTTGAGACCACAGTCTGTAAAAAGCAATTAAAAGATGTCACACAGGGTTGGTTTGGTATTTTTAGTTTTCAAAGAACGGCTGAAGTTGGCAGGGACCTCTGAGGTCACTTTGTCCAGCCCCTGCTCCAGCAGGGCCATTTAGAACATCCAGGCTGCCCAGGCCCATGTCCACAGAGATTCCAAATATATCCAGGGATAGACCCTCCACAACCTGTCAGTGCAACTTGCTCCAGTCCTTGGTCACCCTTACAGTTGCATGATGACCAGACAGAACCTCCTGTGTTTCACTTTGTCCTCCCTGCCTCTTGGGACACCACTGGAAATAGCCCAACGCACTTTTTCAAATCCCTCTTTCAGGTATTTGTACCCACCCATGAGGCTCCCCTGAGCCATCTCTCCTGTGAGCTGAACAGTCCCAGTGCTCTAAGCCATACCATGAAGGAATTTTCAGTGCTATTTTCCAGTATCCTATTTTTCAAGACATTTACAAACTTAAACTATACCACTATCGAGCCTCATCTTTTTCTTTCTTGACACATATGGAGGAAGAAACTGTAACGATCTGCTGGTTTAAATCATCTTCTCCAAAAATAGTAAACTTACACACCCGTTTCTTAAGCACAGGAGTACACAGCACTGTTGGCCTTCTGGAGCTTCTCTGTCTTCATGGCAAATAAAGACAGTTTGTTCCATAAGCACTTAGGATAAATTAAATTAGGAATGGTGGCCACACTGGTCAAGAGGAAATTTATGCCACCAAATAATGCCCTTTTTTTTCCCTCTTTCTTACATCACTCCACCAAGAATATATTTTAATTTGGAGAAAAAATATATCCATCCCATTTTAAAACAGAATATTAATACAGAATATAGATCAGGATTTTGCATTCTAACTTGAAAATGTTCTAAACTATAAGCAATTGGTAATTTAAAACAAAACCAAAGGCTTTTCGTTTTGAACATGATGTAGCACCAAAGCTGACAGAACAGAAGAACTTGTTGGCCTTTAACCAGCATTTTTTGAGATGGTTGAGGGAAAGGTACTCCATACAAGTTAAACTGTTTTCTTAATACTTAGGTTACTGACCCCAAAAGAAATAAGACGCCAAAACATAAAAATGAAGAAACCTCCCAAACTTCAGCAGTTTAAATAATTCTGAATGCTACTTGATTAGCCTTCGTGATAGATATGATAGGTTTTTTCCTCAGCAAGAAAAGAAGTGAACATGACGTCCTGAAAAAAAAGCTTACTGAAATAAATGTTCTAGTTCCAGGCATTAAACCCACCATTTTTAACACTTAGGAAAAAAAACCCACAAAACTCTGCCTCCTCATATTTTTATATATGACATTAATTCATAAATACCAAGATACTAAACAAATTACAAGTTGTGAACATAAACTTAACAGTGATGCAACGGAAGTTTAAGCACCAAGTTTAGAATAATGCCACTAAACTAAACCAAACTACAAATAAAATTATCTCTCTGCCTAATGAGGTAACTACAAGAAAATATCACTTTACTGGCCTGGAATGGACGGGGATAACACAGAGGGCTTATGAGCACCATCAGGATGAGAACTCACCTAAATTGTGTCGCTTTGTCTTCGCGTGCTCGTGAATATGTTTCTTTGTAAAACAGCCAAAGAAGACACAGTAGAGGCAAGAGTGGAGTCTGTTCAGGTGGGCACCACACATATGACAAATGCACGACTTTGCCTGAAACAGCAAAACAGACACAGATTGTGAGTGACAGAAACACATCCCCAAGCCCAGGTAACCAGGTGCAGCTCTCACTGCTGCCCTTCCCTTTCACTCGGTGCCTTTGGAATGCTGCAGACCAGCAGGGAAACAGTTCTGTCCTCACACGACAAAACCACCAGCTGGACAAAACAACAGAGAGCACTGTTCCATTTGTCCAAGATCTCTCCAAGCACTATCAGGGAGTAGGTCTCAAGATTCAGATGAACATCAGAACCCAGGGAAAGCAGCTGGCCAGCAGGGAGGTTAAGTGGTGAAGAGGCAGGAGTTTGGGTGGTGGGACCACGGCAAGAACTCTGCTTTTTCACAGCACTGACCTCCTTGATGCACTCAAAAACTGTAATATAACTTGAACATTACGATATGTGCAGGTATATGATATTTCATTTTTCTGCTGGGAGAGTCTGCCAGATTCACTCATTAGATTTTTCTACATTAGTCCACAAAACAGTGGCACAATATCAAATCCATACCAGCCACAGTAACAGAAGTTACCTTTGCCATTCTGAGACTGCCTTTGAACCAGAAGCTGAAAGCAACAGGCTGAACTATTACCCAAAACTACCCAGAATGGGGAGGTGTGAGGAAAGTTGCCCTGACTGATGGGAAATGATTAAGCACACACCTGATATGATAGTCTGTGATAACAATGCATTTTAACAAGTGGGGCTTTGGAGCCAAAAAAAGTAACTGGAATGTTAAATAGACTTTTTGACTCTTAATCATATTTGAAGCACTCTAAGCCAACAGCACCCAAACCCATCTCTTAGCATTAAACTAAAGGACTTCAACAATTTTTTTTAATTACTCTGTCTGCTAAGAGACTTAAGAGAGTTTTGAGAGTAAGTCTTTTGCTCAACCACATTGGAAGTAATTTAGGTTCAATGCCATCTGACTGGAAGTTACAGACAGGAGAAATTCCTCACAGTAAATTCACATTTCATCCCAGACAGAACTGCATTCAGACCTATGTCTAAGGGCAACTGAACTTCTTTAACAGCTCAGAGCTAAGAGGAACACTTAGAGGTATGTCTAACACTACAGACTAATCTGAAAATACTATTTCTTTGCTTGTCAATATAGAAGGAGTCTATTCTCCTCATATTAAAAAAGTAAGAACTGGGATTACTAAAATCCTAAGATATTATCTAGCCCAGGCAGTGCATTTCATCAAAAACAACCCACAAAGTTCTTCAGTAATATTTGCCCAGTCTGCCACAACTTAAAATTACTGCTGAATAAATGATGCACAATCTTGTTCTCTAGTCTGGCATTTTTCTCAGAATACTTCTGGCTTTTTAAAAAAATCATCAAAGCAGCTTGCAATATGTTGCACCATGCAATTTATTTTCAAGCTCCTACAAATTAAGACTTAAATTCTGAATCTCACATGTTGTGTATTCAAAGTTATCATAAGTTGTTAGGGGAAAATGTTGAATCGAACTCCACACACCTACAGAAAAAAATATTTTAAAGTTGGGCCAAAAAAAATTCACCACCACCAGCACAATTTCCATCTTTAGAAAAATGCTGCAGAACTGTCAAACTGTTGCCTAACGGCCGCTCGTTGGCTGCAAAAGCTAAATAGGATCAGCCTATCTGTTAAGATTGCTGCTATGACAACTCCAGCAACCAGCTATTTTACTGAGCCACTAAAAATAAATCTTTTAGCATTAATGTATTGTAAACACATGACATAACAAGCATGTAAAGGCTGATCATTTTAGGCTAAAAGGCAGAAAATTCGTATCCTTAAGAGTTTTTATTGCAATGGAAATTAAGAGAAATTGAAAAATGTAAAAGAAATTTAGTGGTAAGTTGAAAGAGAAGTTCAATCACTTCTTGAAAGGAAGCTATTTTATCCACATCCTCTATTTGTTCAGTCCAGCTCAAGATGGGTTTTCAAAAGTTGTAAGAAAACAAGGTTAAAAGATGACAAGAGTGTGGAAAGAAATCAATATCAAAAACCATAGTGGCTATTCTTAACCAGATTAGCTGTCTCCTTTTCATCTGTCTGTGCTTTTAAACAATTTGCTAAGTTAAAACAAAGCTGCCACCCTCCCACCCCACCCCAAATAATCAAATTACTTTGTTTCATAATACTCCCACCCCTGCTCACATCTCTTGAGGCTACAGTCTAAGATGAAACAGAATACTGCAAATGAGTAATGAGAATCAGTCAAATCCATATAGTCACCAGCTTGCTTTAAAACAGGATTCAACTTTTTAAAAAGCACATCAGGTCTTGCTTATGGTCTGGAGGCTTTAGGGAAGTCAACCAGGATTTCAGCTACACAATCAACCTGTCACTTCTCCTCTTCCAAGACACAGGAACATCCCTTCCTTAGCCAAGACATAAATGTAGAGTTTTCCCCTTCCTTCACACCCTCTCCCACTATTATCCAGCTCCCCCCTCATTTTAGTTTGCTCCCTACCAGCTTCTCTCCTGTATTATCTTCATCCTCCAGTACCCCACTCTCCATCTTTCACCCCATCTTCTCCCCTCACCGTACTTAATCCCTCATCTTTATGTCCCCAGCCCATTTTCCTTCAGTCCATACTGAACCTCTGTCTGTCCCCTTTATTTTTGCTCTGATATTCCAACAAACCATACACAGAAACCAGAAGAGGCCTTGAGCTTTCCTTTCTGGAAGTTTATCGTGTTTTTTAAACAATAGGAAAGAATGGTCCTGCACAATGTAAATGGTGTATGCACATACAGAGAGTTACTGACAGTTCTGACAGGATTAGCTACCTCAATTCCCTCTCCAGCATTTCTTCCTCTACTGATCTCCTGTACTGCTGCCAGGGCTGGGGTAACTCACAAACCCAGACCCGCAGCAATGGTTTTGTAGCCTCTATAGAGGAGGTTTAGCCCAGCAAAAGAGGGTGCAAACATTAGTGCATGACACACATAGGGGAACTGGCTGTGATCACCTGTAAGTGAAGTCGAGAGCCCACCTCTAAAACACTGCTCCCAACGCTGTGAGCAGTCACGATATGAAATGAGTTAAAAAAAAAAGTAGCAGGCATCAGTAGGTCAAAAACTAGAGTGCTGACACTCCAAATCTTCCCAAATTGTCAGAACAGCTTATTACTAGTTTACCATCAACCATCAGAACAGCAGTGGAGAAAAGGAACACATCCACTGATGCTCTGCCCTTGCACTTCTCGGTCTGACAGCTCCCACTCCTGCTCTGCTGCCCTGGGCCAGCTCAGGCTACACCTAAAGCAAGAAGGTCGCACTGGGCAGGAGCATCAGTCTTTCTAAAAATCCACAAACCTGTTTCAAATTCATGTAATACTGGCTCCTGAAATCAATCAATGGAAATAAACTATCCCTACAAAGCCAATAGCACAGGGAAACCAAGAGGCATCCAGTGACCTGAGCTATTACAAACTCTCCTTCCATATCTGCAGCTATTTCAGAAATAGCTTTAGAAGTACAATTTTTATTTAACTGTATATGATAAGAGGAAAACATCTTTTTATAAGTTTTCCACTGTGGTACATAGGAGTCTTGCATCTTATGCTTGCACTAAATATATGAAAGCACTTTCAGAACAGAGAGGTTTTTAGCTACAAGCTTATAAGCCAAAGACCTCCTACTTTTCACAGTCTGTAAACCATATCCATCACAAAGGTACAGGGGAAAAGATGATCGAGGTAAAACTAACAAGACAGTGGGAGGCTTGGGAGGTTAAAAGATCCTAAGGGAAGGTGTTGCCACCCTGTACGTGTTCACAATTAACTCAAAGCAGATTCTTAATGCAGTCTTAAAGCAAACACCAGTTATGGATCCCTGCAATGTTTGATCAGGTACAAATTTGTAGCATTAGGAAAGTATAAGCTTCCCAAACCAAATCTACTTCTATTTCCCCATCTTTTAAAGTAAGCCTTTTGTGTAAAATAGATATAATGTTTAGACACATCAGAAACAAGAGGAAATATTTAATCTTCTAACATGTTAGAATCATTACGGGAAGTTTTTGGTGGGTACGCTTCATTTTCCATCCCAAATCCTCTGCAGAAACAACTTTATTCTCAGTCTGCACAGATTAAGGTGTTTGCTGGGCAGCTCTAAATATGCCTACCTAGATAACACGGGTGTTTGTGGGAAATTTTCCCTCCATGCTTAAGTTTGCCACCATAACCTGTTTTGTTCCCCAGGAGCAGTGTTAGTGCTCCAAAAGTGTTACCTCAGCTCTGCTAACTACTCCCTACAAGGTTGTGCTTCAGACAACTTGAAAGAAGGTGAAAGCAACACTTGTGCAGAGCCTTAGGAATCTGTGACAGTTCTTGCAATAAAACTCTGCTTTCTTGAATTCTTAATCCCTTACAGACACATGAACAAAAGTGAAGAGACTGATTTAAGGCTGGCAATGTTCATTATCGTGACAGCAGAATAGGGGAAAGAAACAAAAAGAAACCCAAAGAAAAGTCAGAGACCTTAGACTGAAAACTTTCAGATATGGAGTGCCTTCACTGGGTCACAGAGCAAGACACTGAAGCAAAATTTAAACATTTCCTCACATATTCAGTGATCCAAGCCTTAATAGCCACATTTTAGGAACAGTCAATCCTCTCCGGGAATTTCTGCCTATCCTATTCCCCTCGCTATGTTTAGATCACAGCCTGGACACAGAGTTTTATTTTTATTCTTATTCATTCATCTTGCAACCAATTCTCTTCCAGATCTAAAGCAGCCACAGCAGCTCATGTTGAGTGATGAACAGTGTGCTTCCCTTGGCCTATTTTTCAAAAGAAAAAAAGGACAGATAATCACAAAAGGCCATGTAACCAACCACTGCTTCTCTCCTCGCTGAAGATGGAGACCCTACAGCTATTCCAACTGTGGTGTTTCTTCTGCCCTGTGGGAGGACAGAGCCAGTATTAAAGCACAGCCAAGAGCATTTATTACTCTCGAGTACTCTGTACCTCAAGAGTAACAAAAATGGGTCAAATCTGCCTTATGACATTTCCATCACTCCTTAGTCTGTATTTACTCCCAGACTCACTGTGCTGTGTTCCTGATAGCAGTCTGTCACAAATCCATCAGCCACCAGTACAGGGGCTGGGACATTTCAGAAATTTAAATAATTAAAACTTCAAAGCCACATTCTTAGGCTTGAAGAGACAAAAAGAGGGAATTGATTCTGCAGTTCTCCATGATATGGCATATAAATCACTCCTCCACATGCTGATAGGATGATTCAGTTACTCTGAGTCAGTGCACTTCTCTGACACATCAGCTCTAAATAATTAAAAAATCAACTTAAATATTTGTTCACTCACTTCCTGCACCCAAGTCTTAATTATGATACTGTGCAATTAGAAACGTAAATTATGTCTTTAAAAAAACATGCCATCAATACTGTAAATTTTATTCTCAGACCCACTGAGGTCAGGGGTACCAGTAAAGGTTTTATTTGTACAACCAAACTGTGCACTAGTTACAGAATTTTTCAGTTTGGTAAGTATTCAGAAAATGACAGGTACCTTCTTAAACTGGGTTATTCTAAATGTTTGTTTAGATAGCAGCAGAACTAAAAAAAAAAAAAAAAAAGGCAGAGAGGAGACATCTACACAGCTCTCCCAGTCTGAACAGGACACTTGGCTCTGACCATCTGCTTCAAGTTTGAAGACAACAATATCACAACTTATAATTAAAGATGAAATGGCCTAAGCTGTTAAATAACATCACAGTTCTCAAATGGAGTGTAAATAAAAATATACCATTATGACCATGTGAGCAGCTTGCTCCTGATCCCAGTGAGTCCTACTTCTGTCTGTAACTGAAAAAACTGTGGAAGAGAAAAAGGAAAGCACTGAACATGCTGGAAAGCAACATGAGGAAACTTTTCTCCCTTTCATCTGATAGGGATTATATGCATGAACAATACTCAAAAGAAATACAACACATATTTTTGAATTCACTCTGAAATGAAGACAGGTTCTTAAATGAGAACCATGTTGTAGCCAAAGTCTATCCAAGTTACAAAAACATGACTTTGGTTCAAGGGCTCTCATCAAGAGAACACTGCAAGTCAATCTACAACTACATAAGTCAGATGAAATTAATAATTATATCTGGGGGCGAAACAGAGAACTGAGTAGGTATCATTAATTCTACATACAGATTTTTCTCCTGCTCTCCTTATTCTGGATGATGTGTCGTTTCAAGAGGTGGATATTGAATCACTGCATTTTTTTTAAAACTTTTTCCATTTTTTGTTTCACATAAAATTCTGCAACAGGTATAAGCCTGAAATGAAACTTGGGAGGAAAAGAAGAGTTGTGCAGTTTAAAAGACAGCATAAGAGGAAGGCAAAAATAGAAGGATGCTCTAAAAATGTAATTTTGCTTTTCCCATACACAGTCACAGTAGTAAAAAGTTGTATTTCAACAAGAACAAAGCAATTCTCTGGAATTCAAATGACTAGGCTGAAATTGCTTCTTTGCTTCTCCTTTGGTAGGTACTCATCCCCTCCACCAGCATTTACAAACCTAAATGATTTCTCAAACACTCTATAAATGATGCATTTAAGAGCCTATTATGTTTTTAAACCATTTAAATAGTGGGCCTTATTCAAATTACATCACATGTCCTTCTATAGAGTAAGATTCTAACAGTGGGAAGTCTATTTGCCTTGTGAAAACACATAAGCTTCTTAAGGTTCAAATGCATGGTTCTTTCCCTGGATATATACATTGCATGGATACATTCTGTGTGTTGATTTTTATCTATTTCCTGCAATGCACCACTGCAGCAGCAAATTCCACATGAGAACAAGGGGCTTGCCAAGACCGCAGTAGTGTATGCTCAGATCAAGTGCAAAATCTATTCCTTTACCTCAGCATTCCCCCACGTCAGCAAATCGTGGAAATGTTTTTAAATGTCCTATTAGGTAACGTATCGATCTCTTCTGTGGGCACGTGACTGGGGAAGCAATTCAAGGAATAAGCTAAACAGCCAAACCTGCCTGATGCTATGCAGAGTCTTATTAAACCCTGCCCATGCTGCAGAGATTACATTTTGCCCTGTGTAAAACTAAGAAATGGGATTCTTCCTATGAAAACAGGAATGCTCTTGGGAAGTTTGCCACAGTACTTCGATGGAAATACTCTAGATAGCATCCTTCAGAAAGGAAAGAAAAAAGAAACTTCAGGATACATAGGATCAAAGCCCTAACAACTCCTACAGGCTCATTTGGAAAAGCACACATATTTCAGCTATCTTTTCTTTAACTACTCTGAGATAGCCATAAAAATACAGGCACTTAGTTAGCCCAGATCAAAGTCGAAGCAATTCTGCTGGTAGGAAAGATGGATGGGATGATGCTACCGCACAGATTCTCCATGGTGTGACTTATTTGTGGGACAAATACAGCAAAAAAGATGATCAGTAGAAAATGAGCAGCAGTAGAATGACAGAGGGCATCTATTAGTGACTATTTGATCTTTAACGTCCCTTCCACCCCAAGTCATTCTATGATTTAAAAAACCCCAGTGCCACACTGAACAGGGTACATCCATTGTTGATTTGTGAATTCTTATATATGACATTTTTATATTCACTGTGGCAAAGCAAGTACAGAAATTAACCCCACTGCTTCCAATTGCTTTGATAACTGTGGGTTTCAATGAGATAACAAAACGTAAAACCAGCCAAACTCTCTTCTGGTCATAAAAACAAAACTTTCTCTTCAGCACCTCTTAGACATGTTCTAGTCCCCTCACAGGGCCCACAAGGAAAACCATTACAAAAAAAATAAAATAAACTTCCCTCTGAGTTTTTATAAGAGCTATACAGTACATTTGTTGGTTCTTTTGGAGACTGATCTGCCCGAAGCACCACAAACCATTCCCAATAAGAATATTTCACCTTAAAATATGCCAGAAAAATGTGGTGACACAGAAAAGACCATCAACCCACACACGCTGAAGTCTCCATCATAGAACAGGTGCACCCTCCAAAATTATACAGCAAGTCTTTTGGAGAAAATAAGACAGAACATTCACAGAGTCTCAAACAACAGTACCTTCACTACATGAAACACCTAAGTTCCCAACATGTTGCCCAAAGCAGCTGTGGCTGCCCCATCCCTGGAGTGTTCAAGGCCAGGTTGGACAGGGCTGGGAGCTGCCTGGTCTAGTGGAAAGTGTCCCCCACCATGGGGGGCACTCTGGATGATCCTTAGGGTCCCTTCCAACCCAAACCATTCCATTACTCTATGATTCAATGAAAATGGAATTATAATGGACAAACTAGAAATTCTGCTTGTCTAGTTCCACTTATTATTTTAACAAGTCAGCATCTGAGGACGTATTTATGTTCAGGAATAATCCAAGCCAACCTGCACGTTACTGCTGAGGAACAGCCAGAGAATGAAAGCAAATTCTCAATGTGCTTGCACAGAACATGTTTGATATCCAGTAAGCTGAAGCTTACTGTTTCCTCATGCCTCAATACAACACAAATTAATAATTCATGTTACTAGAGCTAAATGAGAGGTCTTTCATTCACTACAAAACTTTTATGCAAATTTGCAAGCCTAAAGTTATGGAGATAAGACAGAGGTTGTGAGAAGTGCTATTCACCCTTTAAAGGATAAGATTTAGACAGATGGATATTCTGAACTCCACAGACAGGCAGGTCAGCATAGAAAAAACGTTATTAAAGCAACATGAACATAAAGTATGTTCTAGAAGAGAAAAGGAGCTTAGATTTCTCACATTAAAACTGGTAAGATGAATGAAAGCATCTTCAGAAAAACAGGTGGGAAATAAGCATTCTCATGACAGAGATTTACTCCTTTATCCATTTAAAGAGTTTGCAAATTGATGCAGTCCCACAATAATATAATAAACATTAATCACAAAGTATGTAGGAAAGTGGACAACAGATTCTTTGCAAAGAGTTTCTGTCTTTTTCCATAGAATGTACAGCCAACCATGTTCTAACACTTCATGATGTATTTAGAACATTAACTTGTTTTGCAAAATACATGCCTTTTACCCTCCTCCCAAAGGAAAGAATTGGGAGGAAGGTGCTGATAAACCTTACCTGCCTCTCAAGATCAGGGCACAGGGAAATTCTACCTCCTGGAGTTAAGGAGGGCTCAGGGAAGGGGTGCTTCCAACACAGAGAAATTTGGGATCACATTTATAGAACCAAGAAGCAACAAAAATGCCATCCAATGTGCCCCACTGATATCAAGACTGTTAAAGACACCACTTGGTTGTTATCTATTTTAACAAGGTTTCTGTTATATCAGGAGTATAGGATGACAACCTCACAGAAGCAATTCTGGATTCTTTCCTCACTGCAGTTTGTTGACTACATGTGAAGAGATCTTCTGATTTTTTTCCCAGTAATATCCAAACACTCAACACACTTGGTTTGTTTGTTTTCTTAATGTACCAATCATGAGTATTAAGTAAAAATCTATATATTTCCTTCTCACAGCTGCCTGTAGGCCATTAATAGATTAGTTATATATTAGTGCTTAGTTCAGGCAACCTAAACAGACAAATTTCTGAATTGAGATCTTTTTAAATGGAGCACAGAGAAATTCATCCTGGTATTTTGCACAGTCTCTCCTATAAATTACTACAAGGAATGTTATTAAGAAAAAAAGCGCATTTGTTATTTTTTTAAGTCACATGAAAAACTTTACCCTTTTTTAATGGTGCAAATGCAATATCTGTGTCTTTTTGAGGTGTCATCAGTAATTTTGACTCCAAAAAACCTACCATGATTCTGATCAGTCACAGTTTAATAAACATGAGGAAAACTTGTAAGTGAATGGAGTTGACATCCAGGCCCTAAATCTGTCTGCTGACATTTGTGTAAAGAAAAAAAAAAAGTCTAGAGCTTCACTGCAATGCAACTCTTCAAAAAGCAGCAAAAAGAACCAGCAAAGAGATTCAAACCCTCACCCTGACCTGGCTCACACAGATGCCTACAAGGACCAGGAGAACATTTGTGTGTAGGTCAGATGCCACTCACCCTCACAGCAAAGGGAAGTTCCTACTCATAGCAGCTTTGAGCTATGTGAATTCGCTAGAAGAAAAAAAATCTGCCCTTATTTCTGTGCGAATAAATATACAAAGAAGATTACAGAGATATTTTGTTGCTGGTGGTTTTATTATTGTTGTTATGGGTCTGGTTTGTTTCTTTTAAAATTTAATTTCCAAGCACCTGCTGCATCTTATTAAAAAAGCTCCAGTGAAACTAACAGCCAAGAAGGAACTGGGCAGAGCTTTGTATATTTGACTAGTACTATATGAAAAATGTTCCTATTCAGCACAATGTCCTATTCAGCACAAAGTCAGAATAAAAACATTATTTGCCACAAATTCATGGAGAACAAACTTGTACAACAATTCCAGTGTCACTGTTGTAGACTTGTAAACAATGATTCATGAGTATTTTGAAACAGACTTTCTATTTCATGCTTCACCTTCTAACATTCATTCCGTTCATTCATAATTTGGATCAAATTGGAAAGATTTGGCTGAATTTCAGAGACTTTGAGCACTTTTTATCAACTCAAGGTAGTTGCAAGACTGCAGCAACCCTGAAAACTAACCCATCAGGAGACTCCAGCAAAGTGCTACATGTTGATGACATTCATCATCACCTACAGCAAAAGATACCAAGATTTGACAAGAACATTTTGTCCTGACCAGCCAGGCCCCGCTCTCTTCACTCATTTTCTGTATTTATGAGGAAGTGCTAAACCCTTAACTCAACATAGACGTTCCCTTCAACAAAGGCTGATCCCTTCAGCCTAGCCCCACTCACATCCCACCAGTATTATTTCCACATCTTCCTTTTTAGTAGGCTGGTTACATAACGCTGCCCATTGAAAGCAAAAATTAGTAGATTATAGTGTTGGGTTTCATTTATGGACATTGTGCTTAGTGTGTCATTTAATGCAAAAAGCGTTAGTTTCATTTAAAGCATGGATATAAAAATTAGTTAAGACAAAACAAATGCAGACTGCAGCAGCCAGCTGGGCTCAGTGGCTAGGAAAGCTTATTAGGCAAAAGCACATGCTTTTAGCTAGAACACACCTCTGCATTCCAAAAGGAAATCCCAGCAGGACAGCAAGCTTTCGCAACACCAGGGTAAGAAAAGCAAGCAGAAAAACTCCCAGGCTGTTAATTACAGTGAAAATGTATTTCATAATATCAACAACAGATTTTTTTCTCCCTATTTTCCCCTCTCTTTAAAGGATGGAATAAAACTCAAGGCACCTCCACTTTTGCCATTTGACTTGCCATGTTTTGAAGAGAAGCCTGTCTCACCTACCCTCTGCTGTTCCAAAGGAAGGTGTTAGAAGGGCTGCAGAAGAAAGGGCCAAAATATAATTAAGTCCAGGAACTGAACCAAGCCTTCCTTCCGGGATGTAAAACATGAAAACAATGTGGGCATTAGACAATCTGTCTGTGTAAACACCAGTTTCTTTCTGAATTGATTAGGTTTCATGAAATTCTAAAGCTTCTATTAAAATATCATCTTCCATTTCCATCTTTCATATTTCAGTTGAAGTGCTACCCAGTCCTGGTGAGATAAAAATCCATCTGCCTTTATGCTACCAAATACATCCAATCCTCTATCTTCAGGAGTGCGTGAAAAGCACCAAAAAAAAAAAATCAACAAACCCAAACAAACTAGAAACCAGAACAACTCCTCAATGCTGTACCCCATAAAAGACTCATCTTACAGAGCAACTGGGGAGCTCCAAGAACCATGTCTGGTAGCCACCTCCAAGCAGCTGTTAGCGATCTTTTAAAAGGGGCACAGCTTTTAACCTAAATAAATGAAAATCTGAACTTAACTTTAAAAAAAACCTAAAACTATTCCAGCTCCCAAAACTGTTCAAGTTCTGCAGAACAGGAACCATCAAGACAGAACACTTTTGACACAATGCCACCTCTTCATTCCACAGTGCATCTTTCTGACAGTACTTCAGAACTCATAATACGCACATTGCCTCACATTCTCACAAAATGCTCTTTAAATCAGAATATGAGATCTCAAGTTACAAGACAGCAAAGCAAAATGTTTAAAGATGTCAAAGAATATCTTGAAACTACATCCAAATCAAAAATGCTTATACAGCTTAGCGACAAAGACCTGATTTTAAAAAGAAACACAAATGGGTTCAGCTTCAGCAGGTTTAACTCCTGCCCTTACACAAGCCAGGTCAGTGAAGTATTCAAACACATTCCAGGTGCTCTACAAGCCCTTATGTCTGTGCCCAGTAAGCAAGAAAAAGTAACATGCTACATAATACATGACATTTTTCACCTCTTTTTTTACGAAGTCATTAAGGTTCCTATTAGAGATTTAATTTTGTCCACTGCCAGAGAGCTAGAACAGTACTTGGATGTACAAGACAATTTGCCTGTCAAAGTTAATAAATTACTCCAGTTATTCTTTCATTAATCACACAGAAATTAAGGACGCAGAGAAAAGATGCTCTAAGAGAGCAGAGATTTTCCAGAAACTTTACAGGCAAGTTCAAGTGGTTTTCATCAGTCCTGTGGATCCATTCCCTGGCACTTCTTCCTCGGTAATGAAATAATTGAAATTAACGTGCCAAAAGACTTAATCAGAGCTGGATTTCCTGACATTCCATTATCACTGGTAATTGATGAGGGAAATAGGGGGACAGTGATGCCCACACGTGTTTAACCCAAAACCTGCATTAACACCTTCCAGTTCACCATTCCCAGGTAAAGCTCACGAAAAAAAGATTTATCAGATCAATTAATATTCCACAAGACCCTTTGAACAAGTGTTTGCACAGCAAACACATCACAGTTTGCACAGCAAATTCATCACCACAGTTCTGCTAGAGACAAGTCAAGTGACAACACTAAAAAGCAACAAGGAGAAAAAATGCACATAGTGGACAGGTCAGGAATACTATGAAGAAAGAGGGAAACTACAACTCCACTCAATGTGACAACTTCTTAGATCAAAACTGTTTCAGTCCACTGAGTTCCCTTTTCTTTCATTGGCTCTTGGGAAACTCTGCATTTCGGAAAGAACTATCTTTCTTCTCAAATGAAAATACAATTTATGTACATATACACGCACACATGTATAATGTGTTAAAAAGTGTAACCATTCTACTTAGAAGAAAGAAAACAGAATTTGAATCTTAATTTCCTGCAAAGATGGTTCCAGAATACGATTTATATACTCTTAATATTGAGCACATACCAAGGACCATGAACACACTGCAATTTCAATTACGAATAATACCTTAACACAAGAATAGTCTGCATAATGGGAAAATATATGGGTTTTTTGTAGAGGCCTTGATCTATTTATGTCTACTTATATTAATGCCATGGATATTCAGTAGTTCACATCGCATCCTTGGACAGAAGCAGATTCTGTAAAGGCAGAGAGGCCTTTACGACGAGATAAACGCACAAGGAGAAACCACGAGCCATCACTGGAACACACGCACCTGACAAATTAGGAGCACGTGGCATTTCAGGAATAACAGTGCCTGCAAAAGATGCTTGAAAGAAGAGAAGTCAGTCTGCTTATGCATTCCAGGTGATTGCCAGCAACTCCTCATGCACATGGCACTGATTCATTCAGACACGACAGTCAGAACTACAGTTCTGTCACATTTGTCAAGCAGAAAAAGACATAACTTAGATTCTACATGACAATAGCAAATACTGAGCCCACAGCATGTCCATTAATACTAATAATTAAGATAAGTAGTGTTTCATTTAGCAAAAGGGTATCTGTACAGCAAAGCTGCAGACAGCTTCAGAAAAAGAATTACTCAGATATAATTTAGAGATTTTTTTATGAGAAGAGTATGAGGGTACTTGGCGCACACCCATTTTTGTGTGAAGTAGAACCCAGAAAACTTCAGTTGTATGAATATAATAATCATGTATTTTAAATAATCTCTTTGGAAAGCAAAAATCATGTATCTGAAGACTCTCAACTATAAAAAAGACATTAGCGAAAACTGGAACATGCACTGGAACATGCATGGCTTTCTAACTCCTATCACAAACTAAATTCATCTTTTAATCAGAGAATAAGACAAAAAACACTGACAGCCAAACACATCCAAAGAAAATACAAAAAAGGATAAAGGGAAAAAAATCATGCATATGGTCTAGCTCTGCTGCTCTGACAAAACACAGCCGACCTCGAAGCCTCTTTAATTGGTCGTTAAATTAGTGAACCTGAGCCTTAAAAAGGCAGAGAAAGAACAGATTCTGTACTATACTGGATACCACACACCTTGAAGCATCTCCTATTACCATTCTCCACTTCTCCTGCTCAAGGTTAAGCAAATTACCAGTGACTATATGTGTGTGGGTTTTTAACATATATATACACATCATAAAAATCTTAATAAACTTTAAAAAAAACCCACTACAATGATTCCAGGCAATAAGACAGAGGATTAAAACCTCAAAATTCAAACTGAGACTTTCAAAAGTTAACATCTGGAAATGCATTTATATAGGGAAAAAAACCAAAAAACCTAAACCCTGAGCTCCACCCAACAACATGACAGAAAACAAGTAAGTGCTCTTACAGGATTCTAAATACCAAAACACATTTTCTCATCATATATTCTGGTCTCTCATGATATGAGATGAAGTTTAATAGGAGCCTGTTGTGAGACACTCGGATTGAAAGAAAGAAATTTTATAACCACTTACAATAATTATTTGCATTTTTAGTAAAACAATAGATGAAGTCACAGTATTATTAACTCTGATATAACAGAGCAGTGACTGTTCAGTGGACCAGAACTCAGTCACTGAATGCAGACTGACTGGAACAACCTGAGGGACATTTTGCTTCTTTTATGATTAAGATAATACCATGGAGAACGGGAAAACTTTACTACAAGCAACTACTGAACCAGCCTTTGCATACAATTTTTGACGTTTTAAAATTAACTACCTACACAATATCTACATATAAAACACCAAATCAATGTGAGACTGCCTGATAGATGAGACAAAACACTGCAGAAAGCTCAATGAACCACAGGGTTAAGAAAGAACCAACCACACACTTCAAACACACAGACTGCTGGCAAAACTAATAAAATTAATGCTTTGTTTGTTGAACGTACATGAATTACAATTACAGTTTTATTGCTCTGTATTTTGTTCAAATATACCCCAGTGTTCCTTTATACAAATCTGTGCTTCAAAAAAATCAATGGAGTAATTAGAAAAGCTGTAGAGAATTAGTGCATTGAGTAACATTTTCATAATTTCTCCTAAGAAATGATTAATAGACATTAGATACCATGAGCAGTGCTTTTGAGGGACTTAAGGATATAGTCATTTGGTTTTCCAATTGAAGAAAAAAGTTCTCATTTCCAACTGGCTTCCCATCAGCCAATATGTTACTTCAAGACTCTCCAAGAATAAGGAGTATTGGTACAATCAAGAAATCTTGCATGCACCAAAGTGAAAGGGTTTTGGGTTTCAGACTGACAGAAAGTTTCCTTTGTTATGTGGTTTTAAATTTGAATTTCAACATATGCATTAAAAAAAAAAGTAGACAAAAAAGCAAGAAGGTCCATCCACAGGTAAGAGCCTTGTTCGTGCAAACGGGGAGCTGAGTCTACACTGTAATTTTTGCTGACTTTACAATGTCCTTCAGGGAAACCAAACTTGGCTAACAGTGTCTGTACCAAAGCCTCATGTTAACACTCGTGTACAGAACACATTGCTGGGATGGGCAGAATCAGCTGTGCCACCAAACACCACCCTGACAGAATCAGCCTGAAATCCCATTTTCCTCTTTAAGGTCTGGACGGATCATTACACCTGAACAGCACTCTGGGTTGGTCTACCACACTCGAGTAGGCAGTTACTAGTGAATTCCCTGCCTTATCCTCACTGCTCACACCAGCGGTTTCCTGAACTAGCAACATATTAAAAATACTCTTCCTTCATCATCTCCCCACCCAAAACAAAGAGGTTTTGCCTCTGACTCGTCCACTTTCCCTCACTCTGTGAGATGTCGTACAGGCTTCCATCTCTCATTATTTTCCACTTACTTACTTTCCATACAGAAACTGAAAGTTCTTCTGTTGTGTTAGAAGGTAATTATTTATATCAAGCAGAAGACTGAATTACAGAGAAGTCCAATAAGCCAATGTTCAGATAGCAGCAAGGGCTCTGTGGGTCCCGCCTTCCCTTCTCAATTTCAGTTCTCTCCCCAAATGAATATGGATGGTCTGCTGGAATCCACAGCTCCCCTTTAAGCAGGGAATCCATCTGATGCAATCTCACGAGTCACCACATCGCATTCCAACAGAGAAACATCATCAAAAGGTAGGACTCCACAAGCTGTCCCAAAGCTGTAACTGACTGAGGTCTGAAGTCAATCGGTTCAAGCAAACAGATCAGCTTAACACTTCTTGTCTCCCAACTGAACAACTGAATCTGGGAGAAGGGAGAAGCTGGACTTGAAGAACTTGAACTGCAGTCTCACTGGGAAAGAGGCAAGTAACATATTTAGCATTTGCTTTCCTTCTCCCCCTTATCACACAAACTTGATCAGTTGTCAGAAACTTTTAATTATTTATTGCCCCAAACATACTAACAAATACTCTCTGGCAGATGAGACACATTCTTGGACATTCTTCCATGGATCTAGCCCGTCCCAGCTTCCAAAACTCAGATGGACTTACCAACACTTAGGGAAAACATTAGCTGATATACAGCAGCTCATTAAAGCTCCAAATCCCTCACCAAAGTTAACATACCAGCAGACATTTGTGTGTGCTTGGCATTGCTAAAAAGAAAAAAAAAGAAAAAAAGACATTGTATTTGCTATTAAAAATAACCACAGTGCAATCTGAATGTTGGTAAGAACAGAGAACTCATCTGTCAATTTGTTCTAAACAAATCCCTGTTCCTGCACTCACAGAAATGGGATCAGGAATAAATTCAACATCTATAATGCACAGATTGAGCCTCAATCCATCATTTGGATGTGGCAGTGGAGGCCAGAAACAGAACAGGGAACTCGGCCTTTCTCCTCTCAGTTCCCAAGAGCTGTGCAGGCCACCTCAGCAACAGGAGCTGTCGGGGCTCTAAAAGCCCCTGTACAGGGAAAAATGAAAGCCTGATACATACGCAAATCACAACACTGGGATAGGGTGGGATACGGGGAAACATGGAAAGGAGGGAGAAAGTGAATTATAAAGTCTTTTATCTGAACAAAAACCAGAACTTCCTTGGCATATTGCACTTGAAAAACCAGTTAAGAGCTTGAAGCAAAACCAAGGGATTCTTTAGGAGAGTATTACAATTGCAAATCACCAGTAATCTCACATAGATCAGAGCAAAAATATTCCATGAGATCCAGTACAGATTTCTAGTCCTCATCTCTTGCTTTGTCTCCATGGTTATAAACACGGGCGGTGTTTGGGGACAAATATATGGTCTTTATGTTTTACAGCAGGATTAAAAAAGCATTTGGGAGCATTGAGGCCTCAGGCCTTCTTAGAATACCTTAAATTGCTGAAAAGCTCTTCTTGCTAAGCAAAGAGGTGATTTGCTCAGGTCTAAAAGAAGCTCTTCCTAGTTCTGATTTTCAGGGCAGTGTTTCCTGTGATCTGGAAGTGCAAAGAATTGAGGCACAAGGAATGAAAAGCAGGGGAGCGCTGCATGACACACAATGCATGGGTAATAATAAACTCTCCAACACTGCGTTTTTATCTGGATTTCATCCTATGGGAACGCATTCATAATAATGTAACTTCTATGGCACCTTCTCTTAAAATACAAGAGAGGATAAAATTATTGGTGACACAATGCCCAGCCACTG
Organism: Platysteira castanea; assembly: GCA_013397175.1. Lineage (NCBI taxonomy): Eukaryota > Metazoa > Chordata > Aves > Passeriformes > Platysteira > Platysteira castanea. Next base: position 213,430 of record VYXC01000309.1, read on the forward strand.
GATATGATGAGATTTATGCAGGAAATACACTAGGAAAAGTGTATTTTTGTCTGACTAAACAGTCAGTAAATCTCACCTCCCTGGTAATCAGACACCACCATGCCCAAAGTGGAATGGATACCTTGTGAAAAAAATCTACATAACTTGCATTTTTCTACAGCACACATATAAAAGGAAATGTTAAGTTGTTATAGGGGACTCCGATCCTGTACCAAAAACCCACTTATTTTCCTCTCCAGGGCTCTACATCTCAGGTATAACTAAACCAAACACCATCTCTAGGCCAGTGCCTAGATACCACGATATCCAGAGTTCACAAAGGTTCTCCTGTTTTTGAAAGATCCTAAGGATAGAGATGGCAGAGGCTACAGTTCTTCAGAATTGAGCCAACCTAGTCACTAGCTCTTGAAGAGAACACAAAACTTCCACAGCACCCAGCTAAAGCAAAGAACACAACTGAAACAGCAAGGCAGACACCGTTTAATTCCTTTTTAAATTCCCCTCACCCTACCTTAAAAGCTTTCCTTCCTTTTTATCCTGAACACAAACCAGAACTTCCCTACAAGGAAAACCAGAAAAATTAACCACGATCAGAATCAACCACCTCTTTACTAGTGTTACACAGGAATGTGTTTCAGTGTATAATAGTTTTTCCTCCCTTAAGTCAGAACAGCCATAAAAAGGGGGGAGGGGAGGTTTATTGCACGAGTTCTGCAGCATCTGGCTATGCAATAAGACTCTTGAAATAATTTTCTCTAGTGTAGCATATAGCCAACAAATCTGGCAAGAAGCAACTTTCAGCATGTGTTGCTGTGACAGCAATGAATTATCACCCCAGTCTGCAGCAAGATTAACACTTACAACCTTGGCATGAGGAACAGTCTGCTCAGACTCTGTGTCAGGAGTAGTGCTCCATGCTTAGGCTCGAAAGGGTGGGCTCACGTTAAGAAATTAGGAGCACAGAAATGTAGACATTTGTCTAAACTGTAAACAAACAGATAATTTCTAGGGAAAAATGCAGTGTACAGCTAGAGAAGGAGGAACACGAAGGAAAGCTCATGGTATGGAAGAAAAAAGAATAAAGAAACAACTAGCCATTAAAAACAAGGTACTGTCTGTCGTAGAGGATGTGCTCCGAAGAACAGATACAGAACAAAACTTGGGAAACAACGCACCAGATTCCTCCTGCTTAACACAAAAACATTGAAGTATCCAGTCAAACCAAACTGGTATGAAATAAGTGACTCTGGAAGCTTGGTGTGCTCACTGAGTCCAGCTCAGGACATTACTCATGGCAAGTTACAGACTTTGTCAGATCTTGTGTGCTCTCCAGCAGAACACGCCATTACCTGTGAGTTAAGGGCAGGTTCAAAACCAGCTTTGGCCTCACTGGAAGGTCAGAGAGGAAATTACATCAAAAACCATCTTTGCTAGTAAGTCCCGGTCATCCATTCCACTTTTCCAGCTAACTGACCACAGAGAGAAGAAACTTGGAAACAAAGCTCCTTACCACAAGCTCTTAAACCAAAAACTGCAGAGGGAAGTAAAGGACAAAGCTGAAGAAAACATGGTGGAACCTCCTTCCTGCTTGAACACTCACCATACTTAGACTTTCTTTTGCTCTGTAGAATTGACAGGACTATAAAGCATGACTTCTGCTCTTTGATCTGGTTTGCTAGATTTTTTTTTTCAATAAACAGCTTGGAGATTCCACCAATCATCAACTTCAATTCTAATGCAACTTTACTTTGCTTCATGAACCAGAAGAAAAGCACATTAATGCTGTTAAGAGTTGATTTCACATATTATGTGTTCTACTTTCAAGACCTTAACTTGAAGGAAATACTTTAAGAAGTTAAGCAGTATGAGTTGAAACATATGAATTGGTGAGGTTAAGGGATTCGGCACTGAGGAAGAGCAGAACAAAAGGATTTTGTGTCTTGAAAGAAAACTAATTCACTATTAGTAGTAGCTGAATGTTAGAGTATTTAAAGTGACAGGAACAGTCTTGCAGGCATCACACTCAGCAAGGGTTTATATAGAACAGAGCTTTATGCATGACAAAAGGAAAATTTCACCATTTTCTTGAAAAGCTTTATTTCAAATATCTGTAAGTAGATATAACACACCTGCAAAAGAGAAAATTAAGGGAACAGTATGTGTTTAGAATTTTGTAAGGAAGCTGTTACAAGTCATTTACTACCTTGCTAGGAAAGTGCCTCTAATTCCCTGAGATTTGAAACTTCTCAAAGTAAAAAGGTATCAAAAATATTGCGTAGCAAAGAGGAACACACACTGAGTAGAAACAGTTCCTGCAACTGAAGGTCACTTTGAAAAAATCTACTTTGTAAAGAAATCAGGGAAAGCCTTTATATTATTTCTCACCATACGTTTCTTCCAACTGTTTCATTACTTCAAGCTGCTGTATCTTTCATGATAGACTCAGCCTTAAATCACTTGCCTTGCCAGTACAAGACTAAAATATGACTCCAAAACCTCTGTAATGTCCTAAGAGATCACAAAAACACCATCATTCTCTCTTCAAGAGCAGAGATAAATACTATTTAGGCTAGCATATAGTAACTACCACTTTCTGTGGTCCATTCCCCTTGTAGTTCACTCCTCTAGCACAATCATCAGGGCAAGGGAGCTACAAGGCACATCCTTCCTTGCTTATTCCCACTCATATCCAAGAGTTCTGGAGACTGACAAGGAGTGTTGTCTCAAAATACAGTGTTCTTCCAGTAAGTCCTTTGTACATACTATCAGGTTGAGTTTATTACCTTATTTAGATCAGACACTTGAAGTATCTGCCCAAAATAGTCTCATGTGCCTCAGCAAGGTGGGTTTTTCAGCTGCAATTCTGCATGTTGGGTTATACCAACTACCTGTGCAGCAAATGCCACCACAGTAAAATCCAGGCTTGGCAGCTATTTCGGGCTGCTGGATTAGAAGTGTGAGCTGCATTAGTGGGTCAATAAGAACAAAGCCTTCTGGGTCAAGAGAGTGAAGAAACACTGGGTAAGCTGGTGTGTATCAGCTCCTCTACAATACAAACGTCTGTTTGAGCAGTCACCAGGGAACTCAGTTCTTTGAAGAGTTTCATCCATTTACTGTCCTCATCTCCACAAGATGGGAATATTCAAACACATGGGTTTTGTGGGGTACATCTTGTGCAGATGAGGTTATTCTACTCTGACTAAGCTTGTTCTGGAATACAAAACAAGCCACAGTAGTGCAGTAACACCAACAACTGATTTCAATAGTATTCTAAGAAGTAGATTTTTTACAGTAAAAACTACAAAGTCAACTAGGCAAATGAAGGGATTAAAATTTCCACTTTATTTTTGAGCATATCTGAAGTTGTCATTTCAGACAGTAGAATAAAGGGTTTGGTGTTTTGTTTCATTATAATGAAAAAACTAAGAATATCAGCATTAACGAGCTTTTCCTAGTCTGAGTATCTTATGGATAACAGCATATTTTGGTAGTCAGGAAGAAAACAGGACAACCTATCAGGAACCACCACACTTAATCAAATTGAGAAAATCTGTCTCAATATTGAGCAGCTGTACATGCTATAGAATTGAACATTTCACAGACACAGTACAGAAGCATAAACCAGGAAAAAGGAGATGCTAACACACTGAACATGTTTAATAGCTGAATATCGTATTATCAATCTACTCAAAAAAACAACCTGACAGATGCGCTAGTCCAGTCCTTTCCAGGGCTGCACCAGTACAGGAGTTACTGAGTCCCAGGACAGCCCTTGCCCAGGGATCCCTGGCAGGGTTGCAGAGGCTGCACCTCTCCACGACCCCGGGAAGCACGTTTGGCTTTCACTGGAGTGCTGCTGTCTCCATCTGGCACAGCGGCCCCGCAGGGCTCCAGCCAGCTGGCACAGCTTGGAACAGCCTTGGGGCTGCTCTACACTGCACAAGGGAGGAGGCCAGAGGAAAACCAGCACCATAAAGAGATAATTTACAGTCCCATTATCCCATCATCCTCAACTACATGCAGCAGGAGCATGATCTAGGTACATGCCCTATGACCACATGCTTTAAACCAACAAAAAAAAGTTACATCAGCTTACTAGAGTTTGATTATAAAAGACAGAAATCTTAACTTAGAGACAGGCCTATTTAAAGAGGGACACAAGTGGCTCGTAACTTGATTACTTGGAAAAACACTATTCATTTCATTAAATTAAACATAATATGAAAAGTGGATTTGCTGTAATAGCTGATCACAGATTACAGGCATTCTACACTCCCTGATTCATTTATTTTTCACAAGGAAACTGGGCTAAGTTATTTGCATACACGAGTAAGTTCCAACAATTGCAGACATAAGACAAGTTTCATGTATCAGGCTCAGCCTGATGCTGTGCCAGTGCATCACCTGTGAGAACAGCCCGTACAAGCACACGACTGCAGCACTAACAGAGGTTCCTTTACAGAACCTTTTGGGTAAAATCAGTATTAGACTCTTTACAGAAGAAGCCCCCAGTAGGAAAAATACTCACACATGATCTGGCACAGTCCAGAGCACAGCAGCAGTTACACAAGCTGCCACATGCAGCCTCCCAGTGTCACTACTCAGGTTGGTGAAATACCAGTAAGAGGAGGGAAAAAATCATTTTCATCTTTTTCTGCTCTTGCTGGTTCATGGCACAACCACACAAACATGACACAGCAATGGTACAACAACAAGAATGTGCAGCCCAGAGCTGGTAATTCCTTACACTGTTAAGGAAAGACACTTGTATACTCACAGCTGAAGAGTTGGATTTCATGTTCCTCCTCACCAATCTCCAAGATAATGCACAGAAAGTCCGAATTGCACATCTCTTGCTTTTCTCTGGTAAATCAAATATTACCTGTCCTTTACCTCAGTGGCACTCTTCTCACCCAAACCATTTACCAATTCCATCATGTACTTGTGTCTCACCAGAGCCCGTATCTATAACTAGTTTCCAAATTTCAATTTAAGCTTTTAAAACTTGTCAGATTTGCTAACTCACCTTCTTCTTAACATCCTTTTCACCACTGCATAAAACAACTTCTCTGACAGCTTCAACGTACAGGTACAACACGCTTACAGGGTTAAATTGCTTGCTTTAAAGAATTGCTGTAATAAGGTAATTCTTCAGGTTACTGCAGAATTTGAGTTCTGTTTTTCTACAGTCAGATTTTTCCAGTACACAGCCTAAGATGGACAAAGAAAACACCTCCTACTCCCCGAAACCTTTCAATAAGGACATAATTATTACATAGAGATGCAGAAAAGAAATTTAATTTATTGGGGCAAATCTGGAACTTGCACATCAAGAAAAGTTCTAAGTAGCAGAACTACTATGTGACAAGGAAATACATCATGAAGGGCAGTAAGATAAAATTATGATGAACACAGTATAAGATAAATTTCCTTAGGGAACAGCCTCATCACGACAGAGAAGAGTCTTGTTCCTCTTTATGCACAGAACTGCAGGAACTCTTGAAACTATTATCATGGCATTTCTCATCCTGTTCTCCACATCAAGATCATCCCACAACCAAAAACACAAAATGTAGTCATGAACGACCAAAGAACTGAATGTTCATCATGCAGATAAACATATCCAGCAATAAGCTCTCGGGAGGGGATGCTTGCTGAGAGAGCACGGCAGAAGTCAGCAATGCACAAAAGCCAATGTGAATGAGTTTCACCCTGGTCACCAGCTGCCAACAGGACAGAGATCCAGTTAACAGCAAAACTGGGCAGTAATATAAAAATAATGAAGCACAGCAAAGAAAAACATAGAACCTTAAGACAAATTTTGCATTTGTCCCTGGAGGCCAGAGGGTCACAAAAGCTCACCTAGCACAAATGAGGTACTGAAATCCGTCAGCTATCTCAGCTGTCTGCACTTACTGAGCCGTTATACATCTGCTGTGCAATAAATCTCACCTTTATTTACCAAGTACATTGTAGACAAGGTCCCTTAAAATCTGACTTGCAATTCAATAATAAGGCTGGTTGCAGAGGACAGAAGCACAAATTGTAATTACACAAACTTTGTGAAATAACATCAGGTTGTACAAAGACTCAAGGAGGGAAAGATACTTTTTGAATAGAAGTTGGCAAGGGGGAGGTAGGCAAAAATAAAGCTTATAAACTGCTGCTTTCTCTCCCTGTGCTGATAAACACTGAAGTAATTCAAGTCTGTACTTGACGCAAAAACAAAAGCCCTTTAAAAACAGAAGCAAAACATACATATAAAAGCCCTGGCAGTCAATTCAGTAAGATGAATCCAAAGCCAAACCCTGTTTAAAAGAGGCTACTTGGATGCATTAACTTCTGAGTGACAAGCGAGGCAAATTGAACTCGGTGCCACATGAGTGTTTGATACTCCATCATCCTCATCACTAAACTCCATTCAAATACTGCATACTCCTTTATGTGTTTAAGAAAAATAAACCGACAAATAACTAGGTGATTTTTGAATATACTACTTTTTAAACTATGGATTAATACATGGATGAAAACTGGGTTTAATGTCCTAGGGAAGAGCTGCAACACAGAAGTCCAGATGAAGACACTAATGACAAAGAAGAGATATTCCAATGATCTCTTGAATGAAATGTATGTTATTAATCTCGGTATCTTAATTCTACACAAACGCAACTCACTGAATATATGAATAGTCATATTTTCCCATCTTACATGTATGTGCAGAAGAGCTCAGCTGTGTGTTCAAACCAACTGCCCCATGGCAAAACCAGCATGGTACAAGGACAAGACCATTTAAGTTCAGTCAAATCCCAGTTCTGTCTTCAGACTAACTACTAAGCAGTGCCACAGTTAGGGAGCTGCTTCTCAGCACTGCTTTGAATATGAGGATATTTAATATATTTGTCATGTTTAATGTCAGAATTTGTGTCAGGATATGAAAAGTTGCACAAGCCTCAATATTTACATTAAAAAGACACTACATTTTAAGTAGTGTTGAAATCAAGTCTTGTTACCAATATCCACTTTTTTCTCTTTTTTTCCGAGTTTCACCTTGTCTAATACCCAATTTTTTAATTCAATGACAAATTTTGTCCACTGTAGATCTCCACAGAAATATTTCCCACCAGGGATATGCTGACATCACCAGTGATACTTTGCAAGAGGTAGACAAGAAGAGCCACGTTAATTTCAAGCTCCATTAAACAAAGGAAAGGAAGAATGAGAGGAGGGGAAAAAGTTCTCTTTACCAACTTGGAAAAGTAGCAGAGACAGGCAAAAAAAAAATTAGGTTTTACATTAGTGTTACATACAACTGAGAGGTTTTAAGAAAAATAAAACCAAATCTTAAATAATAGTCTATTTAAGTAGAGAAATGGAAAATCTAAAGTAGAGTATTCAACACACAAAAGAACGTGACAGTACAGACTGCTTGCTGCTAATCAGTTATCAACTGATAAAGCGAATCTCAGGTTACTTTGAGTCAACTGGTGTCTGGTAACAGTTCACTTTACAGATCCTCAAATAGGTCTTGAGATAGATAAAATGATTCTTTCTTTTAAATGAGAGAGATCAGCACCACGGCAGCGGCTCCAGCACCAAAGTAAACCACACATCATTCTGGAGCTGCTGTGCCGGTTGCATTATGTGGTCCCACTCCCTGGAAGAAAACGTGGTTTGAAGCAAACAGAATGCAGGTTAACTTTGCAGAGTAACTCTTTACAACATTGATTCTATTACCAGCTAATGCAGCAAAGTTCTTAGCTTGAATTAAGCCGAGTGTACATAAAGGAGTGCCAAATCAATATGTAAGAGAATACAACTACCAAGACAGAGCTTTCATCCAGTCAGAATACATCCATCAGCTTCTAGAACTGTTTCCACTAAGGAAAGGTTCCCAATTCAGGCCTCTCAGATAACATATGGCTCTCCCTACACTCCAACACTGCTTGCTGACAACACAGTCCAGGATAACAGAATAAACTGTAATGTCATTACAGCATTTCACTCACTTGCTCCACTGCCCATAGGTTAACAAGAGACTGAAGGCAGTGGCTCTAGGCAGCTCTTTCTATCCAAGTCTAGAAAGGTTCTAACAATGGTTCTTTGCACCATGGGGAAAAGAACTCTTTTAAAAATAATGTTTTGAGCAGGCCAGTGAAATGTGTATGGGTCACCTTCAGACTGCCTTTTTCCTGATGCCACTATACCTGGTGTGTAACAAGAGGACATGTCTATCTCCTCACCTTGGATGCTGCTGCTGCAGGCTACAGAAACATTACAAGTACTCGGAGAACCATGGGAATATAAGTATTAAAAAACCCAAACCCACCATTTTAAAGTAGCTGTCAGTCAAGTGAAAAGGAAAGGTGTGGCTGATAAAAGTAAAAAAGAAAGTCCTGTATCTACCAGAAAAAAGACAAAAAGAAACCATAGCTTCTTCATAAGAATTCATAGCTCATAAGAATTCATAGATCTGCACGTGAACAGGAAAAACTGTGGGTGCTTGGTTTAATGTGGGAAACACAAGGTTTTAAACTGAGTTAATCTTTCTCTGGTTTAAAATAAATCAGCCACCACTGGGAATCAAACTAACAGTTTCAAGAGCATGTTAGGAAGCAGGATCCCCAGAGTACATCCCAAAGGAAAACACTTTTTTTTGGCTCAAGTGCCAGTAAGTCAGGAGAAGGGGAGTCAGCAATTTACAAGCAGAAAACTTCCACTATCAGTCAGTAACATTTGCCTGTAGATCTGTTACACCAGTTACTGAAACAGAAAATCCTCAAATGAAAGGAGGGGAGTAGAAGGTTTGCAAGCAATTTGCAGCTCTGGTTTCACCTTAAGGCTACAGATTAAGGTTTGAAACAAAAAATGAGGCTATCAACTAACCTTTGTTTGGGGTTTAAAGCTCTGATGGCTTAAAATAAAGCTCAACAGATAGTCCAGCAAATCAAACAAAGCCATTCCACCCTGCTCACCTTCACACTACTTGCTGTCATTTCAGTTTAAAAGCTTTCAGCATTAAGCAAATAAAATCGTTGACTGCAGACAAAATTAAAGATATGCTACAACTACTCTGACAAACAGCTTGGCTATAAGCAAACCTTGACTGCTGATAAGACTACAGAAAAAATGTCTTCTTGTCCAACATATCCCTACTTTTTTCTTCATCAGCTTGTGCAGATGCATCTTCTTGCTGTACAACAGGGAACAAACACAAGTAGGAAGGAAACTGCATTTATTGTCTCTCCCATCCATGTTAAAATAAAGGAGAGAAGTCCTGATGGTTCAGATCCCACAACTCAAGAATTGCTATTCACCACCTTCAGGTTCACGGCACAAGACCAATTCCTAACCCTTGGCCCAGAAATCAACAAGTGATTAAAAAAAAAAAAAAGGTACAGGATACAAAATAGGGATTAGCACCACTAGGAAGAGGAAGGTCTTGTATTATGTTCTTCAGCACCAGAGACACGAGCTCAGCAGAGCATTCTCAATCTGGTGCATCCCACACATGCAAGGCGCTGCTGGGAACAGAGCTAAAATCTTATGTCTGGGTATCTCTCACACCAAAGGTCATGTTTTAACACCAAGAGGAAAGAGAATATGACCTTCAGCAGGTCTAAGGAACTTTTTAATCCTTAGAGGTTAAGACCTAAGGAAGATTGCTTATGTATGAAACTGGAGACCTCCTGAACAACGAAGCTTGCAGTTGACTTTGACACTTCTCATGGACTTTCATGGAGAAGGCAGTTCCCACAGAACATGGCAAAGAAGAACATCCTTCCTGAGTCAATCAGACAGTTCACTTAGGCAGCCAAAGCAGAGTACGCAGCTGAAAGAGACATGCTTCTTGAATCCTGGACTCCTCTTTCAAATGCTCCAAAGGATTTGTAATCCAGAAGTTTGGTGTACATGCTAAGAACGTTAAAGAAAAAGAAGCTAAGATTTCCTTATTAATTTAAGCAATGCAAACACCGAGCCTGCGAAGGTGGCACAGCCTGGTGAGGTTCCTGGTCCGTCTGTTACAGTACGAAGCAAATCACCTAAGCAACACCCCCCTGTTCCTGGACAGGTACATGGGGCAAGGCCCCTGGAGAGTAAACATGGCTCAACAGGCATGAGATGAGAAGCTCCACCAGAAGCTTACCCTGAAGACTGCAAGGTCACTTTAGCAAGAACGTGACACACTGATTTAGACTGTGAACCACAATACTTGCTACTGAAAATATGACACGGCATTTATTTGCTAAGTTATTTTAAGCTTTTTCTACTTTGGAAGTTAGGAAATGAACCAAAGTAATTTCAGGTTTAAGTATCTAAGAATTGATTATCTGTCAAAATATTACAAGGAACCACACACTAAAGTCGCAAGTTCACGGGAAGAATGATACCTGATGAAAAGTCATCACTTATAAATGCAAATGTTTCTTCGTATCTGAAGGGATCAATCGGACTGTAGGACCTATGTAAAGAGAGAATCATGGGAAAAACAAGAGAAGCTCTCAAACAGGCAGAAATAAGCCAGAACACAGCCACTGTCAGTGAGAGTGCACAGCCCCTGACAGGCAATTATTCTTTGATCTATTGGCTGAAGCACTGAACAAACATTCTGAAATTCCACACAGAACCTTGTGCGTATCACGACTGTGGTCACAATGACCAGTTTACTTTTATTATCAGGAGCCTTTTCAGGGCAGTGATAGTAAGAACCATTCAAAATGAGACAGTTTTCCTCCAAGGCGTGTAGTCCAGGAAGAGGGAATTTAATCATAAATTCAGTTGCCCTTCCAGCACTGAAACCATTACTTACCAGCTCCTGGACACAAAGATGCATCTACATGTGTAATTGCTCACTGATGGGGACAAAAGCTACATTCAGCACTGCAAAACAGATTTTTCTCATCTGTAATTCAAAAGGAATAAGCCAAGTGTTTCAAGTGTGACCGTACAGAAAAAAATGGAAAAAGCTGACACGAAGGTCTCGCACAAGCCTTTTCAGCATCTTCTGTCTGCTCCGTAATTCCTGAATGGGGAGTAGTGGTGACAAATTAAAGGACCTCTTCTAGAGTGTTACTTAATTAAGTGTGAGGTAATTTTCACATCAAAATATTCAAGGTGAAGTCCACGACCTACAGAAACATGAGCTTTGCCATCAGGTTATTAAACAGATTCTAACTATGGCAACTTAAAAATCAAGAGTTACAAGTCAAGGTCCCAACAATGAGACAGTCCACTCTAATTCTGTGTCACTTTAGACACAACTAGAGCCCTAAAACGTAGCTCCAGCTTTTAATCACAATAACTACAATTTCAAGAGTCAGTGTGCGGATTTCTCCCTCTCCCTCTTCTGTTTCACTCTCCACCGTGACAGTTTTGTCTTTGCTCAGGCTTCACCACCAGCAACACAGTTACACCACAGCAAACCCTGTGCCTAGAACAGCTTGTACAAGTGCTGCACTTGAGTTTGGCCAAGATGCAGCGAGATGAGGCAAGTCACAGCCTCGCTCCTCCGTGTGGATACAACAATGCACCGTGATGACAGCTCAAATCCTGGCATAGCCAACGCCTGGGGAGCAAATATACTCCTAAAATCTTCACCAGAATCCCAGTGCCTACAAAGATACATACATAATTACCTCTTGATTCTGACTGAGGATTGAAATACACGTTCAGGAGACAGCTTTCCCACTGTAAACCAGGCTTTAGAGCCATTCTGCTCGAAGCACGGGCTGTAAAGCAAACTGAACCATGAGCTGGAGCTCGTAAAAGCTTATTCACAGAAAAGGTGCGTATTAAAACCGAATAGCACAGCACTAAAATGGTCTGCCAAGGCAGAACACAGTGTAGGTACAGGAGAATGGACCCTTTCTGCCCCCTGCAGTTCCCATCGCTCCCTGAATTTTTAAGACAGGCTTAGGAGGGATAGCAGTTACCATTCTAGAACCAGAACCATTTACATCTGGCTCTCAAAAATAGCCAAGGCATTTTTACACCTACGTTCATCTGACCAACAGTTAAATTGCCCAGTGCCTTCCATAAAGATCAATCATATATATGGAATGTTTCCTGTGATAAACATATGACTGTCCCTGATCATGCAATAAAAAGAATATGACTTGCTAATAAACCTTTAACTTAGCCTCATCATTTTGATAATCAGGATTAGGAAGAATCTTCACTAATAAATAGGTGCTCTTAAGCAGTTGAAGCTTGCTTCTAGAATATAGATACACATATACATAATATACGTGTATGTAAACTATTAAAGGACAAAGGATTGTTTTCCAGTTCTATGGACTATCTAGGTAATTTTATTTCTAGGTATTAGACTATAGATATGCCACCAAACAAAAAACACCATTTTTCTAATTCTGCATGTACAACTGACAGGGAATTTCAGAGAATTAAAATTCCATGGAAGAAGGTTTCATGTCTATATAAGGGAGGGGTAAAGTACCATAACTGTAATTTATAGACTTTCTTCAACCCTTATGAACATAGACAGGGAATTGAATCCCAATTTAGCTACCCAAAATGTTCCCCTATATGTGATCATGTACACCCACATATTTCAGGTGGGCCAGATTCAGAAACCCAACTGTTTCCATACTGGCAACCTGCTTAAAAGAATAGAGGGGAGGGGGGCGAAAGCATTTTGAGCATCTATTAGGAAAACTGGTGATTTCCCTGAGCTGACAGATAATTTTGAAACAATCCTGTTCTGCTTTATGAGCCTGGCTGTACAAAGAGGAAGTGAGAACAGATTGATTACAATGGAATATTATGTATTTCCAGCTGTTTTCTCAAGCAATGATGAACGCATCCCTACACTAGATTTCGGAAGGAAAAGGCTGTTGCAGCACACAAGAGGTATGCAGGTTACTAAGGATGTTCCATATTTAGAAAAACATAATTTTGCTAATGAAATTTTATTTTCCTTCTTCCACACAGCACTTGCTTTATATTTATCTGAGACATCTTCATACCTCACTTGTCATTTTTTTCTTCCACAGGACATAATTTTTTCTCCATTTAAGCTGAAAGCACCATCTATTATATCCCAATTTGTATTTTAACATGCTATAGACTAAATAAACCTAGATTTTGACTAATATACTTCATAATATTGACCTGTAGGGAATTGTAAGATATTGAAAACAAGTCTAGCTATACTTTGCAGGGCTATAAAGTAATTAAATCCATTTTAAACGTATTTCTTCTCAGATTCCATTTTTTACTCTTTAGGTAAAAAAACTGGTAAATTGGATTTTCCTGAGAACGTGAAATGAACACAGAAAAATTGTTCAGCACCTCACCCTTTTAGTCCATCCTTCATGCTCTAGTTCTATTACGAATAATAAGCTGAGCAGCTTAATGCAAAGCACCGAGATCAGAAAGTTTTCAATGGGTTGTTCCAACAAAAACACAATCCGTGCTGTCCCAAACCCCAAGTTTTGCTCCGTGTAGCTGGTGCCTTCCCCTCCTCAGTCACCAATGCGACGACTGACAGAAATCTGCCAAGTCACTTTGAAGTAAAAACTAGTTGATTCTAGGGAAAAACAGTAATTAGTTGCACAGTGCAGAGAGAAGCCCTCCAGAAATATGCATGTGTATAAGGATGTTATTATGGCAGATAAGTGGGGAAAAGCACTCTTCCTGCTTTTTCCCTGTTTTTCAGGGATTTTTCCCAGGCGCCAACAGCTCTCAGAGCAAACCCCTCCTGCCCTTCCCTGTACTCCAGGCTGAGCCAGTTCCTTCCTCCCGCCCCACCAGTACAGGAATCCCCTCTTCCAAATGGACTATCACCACGAGCGGCTTTTTTTCTTTTTTTTTTTTTTAAGGAAAAACACACATATAACCGAGCGAGCCACAGCCCCCGGCGCCGGGACCCGCTCCCAGCCATTGTGCTCCGCGCAGCCCCCCGGGCTCGGGCGCGGCCCCGCGGGGCTCCACAAAGCTCCGCCACAGGCCGGACGTGCCCGGTGCCCCGGGCCTCCCCTCCCCCCGGTATTCCGGGAAACCTCCGGGAGGAGGAGGAGGAGAAAGAGGAGGAGGAAGCGGCGGCGCTGCGGAACAGCCCCGCTGCGGAAAAGCCGCCGGGGCAGGTGGCAGGGAAGGAGGCCCCGCCGGGGCTGGTTCCCTCCTCCATCCCGGTGCCCCCCCTCGCCATCCCGGAGGCACCGAGCGCTTCCTCCTCCCTCCCCCCAGGACCGCGTGCGGGACCTTGGGCCCACCTGCCCCGTGTGGAGGGAAGGAGGGAGGGTTGGAGGGGGACTGGACCCGTCCCCTCCCCGCGGCGGCGGCCGGC